>CAEFZY010046503.1:0-58100 GCA_903066815.1 Brachyrhaphis roseni
GTGACCAAACGTCCGTATTTCCCGGGACATGTCCGTATTTCACGTCCTGTCCCGGGCATCCCCGGGTTTTTTTTTTTAAATGTACTACGTTATATTCCCCCAAAGGTGTCATCGTCGTCGTACCCCCCCCCTCCCACCTCCCCACCCGCCAACAACAAATATATGGGTATATGGGGAGCCGAAAAAGAGCCGGCTCTCCACACTAAAAAGAGCCGTTAGAGCCGCATCTCGAAAAGGAGCCGAAAATCCCATCACTACACCCAAGTGGGAGTCACTTAGTCTTGACCTCAATCGGTTCTTGTTCAAGTTCATGACAGAGAATGTCTTCTCACACAAATATGTGGAGCCAAATAAGCTCAGCATTTTCTTAGCAAATGTTCGCATTTCTGGAAACCTGTCTTTATCCTGCTTGCAGTAAAAGTCAACAAGAGAAAGCTGCTGGTGTTTGCCGCGCCATTCATCGTCACTGCAGCTGCAGCTGTGGAGGAGCATCATCAGGGTACATGGAGAAGGGAGAAGAGAGACTGTTGTTATTGGTTGACATGGCAAAGTGACTACGTGTGACGTTAGGCTGACAGACTGGGAAAAATAATACAATCGCCCGTTTTTCTACATTTTTTCCTGGACTAATTGCATGATTGAATGTGGCAATATTCAGATCAATCATCAAATAGGACAAAATATTTCATAAACTATAAAGAGCCAAAGTTTGTTAAATTTTAAACCATGGCTCCTACAGCGACAATTAAGTAAAATTAAATTATTAGTCAATATAAAAGAAAAATTTGCTTTGTTCTCTCTTGTAGCTTTACAGAACTGACAGAAACCAAACTATTTATAGATTTATATGCAGAGAGAATATATATTTTACATGCCCAAACATCAGCATCTTACTTTTTATTGAATCCAGTAACATCAATGGTCACTCTACACACCAACTGCCCCAACCAGGCCCAAAAAAGGTTTTTGCGTCTTTAATATTTGCTATATTAAAGCAAATAAACTCAGAAAATACAGACTCATTCCATAAGTTAGAATATGACTGAAAGGTTCCTTTGTTAGTAATTCCATCATCAAGTGAAAGACATTATATAGATTAATTAGATGTCTTACCATATTTATATTTCGTAGTATGTTTAATACCTGCTAAAAGGTTATTTTCAAAAGGTGCTATTAATCTGACAAGCCTGATCAGGACGTATATCCTAATTTATTGAATAAGACTGTATGGCATTCTGTATGCAAGTTTTGGCTTTATTCTTAGCACTAAAAAAAGAAAAGGTCTTCCAGTAACAGCACCCTAACCCCCTAAACCCCCCTTGTCCCAACCAACTTGCAACGCAAAGTTACACCCTTGCGTTATAGCAATCCGTCATACCGAGTTTGCATGTAGCAGCAGTGAAGAGGAACATTTCCCCTTTAACAGGAAGAAACCTCCAGCAGAACCAGAACCTGGCTTAGTACAAGCAACAGGGCGTTTGAGAAAAAAACAGATGAACTGATTTAGGAGTATGCTGTGCGTTAATGAAGAGTCAAAAAACAGGAGGAGAACCATTAGTTGATTGCAGGATTCTCTCAGTGGATGGCCTCCTCCAGGAAGGAGTACGGTGGAGCTTGTTCACTAAGGGATGTGAGGAGAATTTTAAATTCTATTCTCACTGACTGTGCGAACACATTTTCCCATATTTGATCAGTTTATTCACAGCCTATTACACATCGATGTTCAGGAGAAGTGGAAATACCTTACCACCTGTAATTATATAAGTACATCCAGTCTTTTAACATAAAGTGGAAAAACACGAAAAGTGGAGTTATGTAGCAGCTAAAGAGCCACGTGTTCCTTCAAAGCGTTGGTCAAAAACCTAACAAGAACAAGCTGTGTTTGACAATGAGAGTTAACAGTTTAAAACTTGGGCTCTAAAAGTTGACATAATGCACTTGGGTGGCGATTGTAAACCATCCACACACAGATTAGAGGCAACAGGGATACTTTAACATGGGAGGAGCATGAGGTTTTGTTCTAGTCTTCAGAATCTAGGAAATTAAGCAAAACTCCTCTTTCTTGTTTTTCCTCAGCAGTTTGCCTCGAGTATGTTGAAACATATTGGTATTTTTTGGTAATCTTCAACAGACACAGCAGTGCAAGCCAAGAAACGAGATAAACAGAGTCGAAGCGGAAGGGGAAACCTACAGATTCCTATTCTTGGTCTATTAGAAAACAATGTTAGAAAATGTTTGGCTGTAAAGTGGATGTGAGTAGAAAGTGTACTTAAGTAAGAGAAGCATTACTCATTTCACTCCAGTAAAAGTAAAGAGTACAGTAGGCATCCAAGATATTATCAGTAAAAAAGTATTTGGTAAAAGGGGGCTATTGAAGTACTGAGTTACTGATCAAAACATCAATCATTTAATATTTGGAAAGTTACATTATCAGATGGACCAAAGTATAAAACTACAGTATGTGGACATTTTAGATATTTTAAGGAGCAAAATTATTTATGAAAATAATTTAGAAACAAACAAAATCAAGCAAAAGAAATAGTTTTCCAAATCACTTTCTTTCAGTATAAAGCTGATGAAACTTCAGCAAAGACTGTAGGTGTGTGTTCGTCTGGGGATTATTTTGGTTAAAACATTTTGATTTTAATTTAGTGAAGTTTCACACAGTGGGTAGAGGATCCAGAAATTTTACTCAAGTGAGAGTCGCAATACTCTATCATAACTTTACTCCAGTAAAAGTAAAAAGTGCAGTGTTACGAAAACATTCCTAAAGTAAAAAATGTTTTCCCCAAAATGTTACAAGTAAATGTAACTAGTTACTACCTGACTCTGGTTACAAGATGGCTTTTGGCATGTTTGAGTCATGCTCTCCCACTTCATCTTCATGTATTCCTCCTTAAAGAAAATGTCACTAGATAACATAATTTTTCATCTGGTCATCTGACTGTCCTAGTCACAGTCAGAAGTTCCTGCTAGATGGAAAGAATTACAAGTTAAATGAACGTCACATGAATCATCAAACTGATTTAAAGCCTCTGGTATCTTTGGGACGGTGCCAGCTGAGGGGAGTTTTAAACTAAATTTAGTTTCTGTGAAGACAAGATGCAAATGTTAAGTTTCTGTTTTGTCACCAGAGTGAAACAAAAAATAAAACAGTTCAGCTGATGGCAGAAATATTATTTAGCAGAGTTTCAAGCTGGATGGAGTAACCCTTCTCAATAAACGTTTTCTCAGGGACACATTTTACATTTATATATTAAATTAAGTGTTTTTTTATAGTTCATTTCCTAGTTCAAACTCAGGGCTTTCTGCTCTGCATTCATCCAACTTTATCATCACATAGAGCAAAAAGTGAACATGCTTTTTTACCAACTTAACTTCAACTAAGCATTTAATTACTTTTGCATATTGTCCACTGTACTACTAAATCTTTTCTTCTTCACTAATTTTTCCAAATAGTCACATATCTTTAAATGGACTTTTCTGATGCAATAATCTGTGGAGGAAGGTCAACACGTATGATGTATTGTCTAGAGCCGCAGAGCGTAACTAACTATTGCTGTGAATACAACAATGGTTTGTTCTCTTGACTAAAAAGGGCGTCTTTAAGAGGAATTTGTCAAATGAACGCTTAGTGACAGCAAGTGGACAGAGTGAGCACTCTTTCCTTGCTATTCAGGGAAAGTGGACGAGCGACTTTGCTAAGATAGAAAACTTCCTACCTGTCTGAATAATAGACTAATCCTGACTGCATTTGTTTTATAACTGGCATCAAAATGGAGTGCATGTTAATAAAGGCAATAAATAATAATGGAAGAGCATTGTTGCGAAGACGTGCTAAAGAGCAGGAGCTTCCTAAAGCAACACAGGCATCAAATTGCAAAGTCATATTGGATGTATACAGCATTTTCATAACAACTGAAGTCAACATAGTTATTGTGTTGTAAAATATTACTAGCACAGAAAACATAATATATAAAATGTTAATTTTCAAAGGGTTCTTTTTAATCAGAGATGAGCCTCGTCAGAACACGTACTCATTACACATACCTGCACATCATAAACGTTGGAACCACAAAACACCTCGTGCTTTTCTATGTTCAGACACAACGAGCTACAAGCACCATTGTGTTGTTGGCGTGAGGAATCCAACCACCAGCTAATGCTAAAAGAAAAACTTTCAGAGGAAAAAAATAGGACAGAACAATGAAACTGCTTTTAGCTTTTCTTTTATGACCCCCAAAATTCACCCACACAATAGCCACATGTCAAAAATGATTCTTCACTTTTAAGATCAACTTGAAAAGAACTTCTTTCACACGGTAACAACATCCGAGCCACAGCTGAAACAACACAAATTGTTTCTTATGGCATTAGGCTTTTTCTTTTCACATTTCATAAAAGCACATCGCAGGCCCGGTTGTGAACATCTACATGTCTTGTTCTTCACTTCTCTTTTCCACATGCCATCCATGCTTACACTCCCCCACAAATACTTAATCCTCCCAAAGCCAGACAGGAAATGTCCTCGTCAGTGGAGCACAATGCTTTCAACAGACCCCCTCTGCTCCTTTTCTCTCTCTCCTGGCTGAATGATCTATGTGGCCCCTTCAAAACGCCCATCTGGAAACATTTAGCCTGAGAAAAGTCACACGCTGCCAATAACAACATGTCTGCAGCAGGTCTAGTTTATCAGTTGTGGAGTGTACCTTAAAGTCAGCTATCAGAGGAATACAACGCCGGATTAAGGCCAGATCAAAAAAAGAGAGTAAATTTCTGACAAAAAAAAACCCTAAAATTTTTAATCTCAGAAATTTTCAAGAAAAAAAAACGTTCAAAATTTTCAACTTTTTAAACTCAAATTTTCTCTTTATTTCTTCAAAATTTCTGAGCTTTGTTTGGTGGATATTTACAAATCCCCCATCTACAACGGCCTTAACGCGCTGTTGTGGAGGGGAGGAGAACATGAGATATCTGCTTTCACTTTTTAAAATGAGCCGCGTGCATTCTCTGCTTTTGAGTCATGACTCATGAAACCTTTCAGAAAATTCTGCATCAAGTTCCCCCCTCCTTTTTAAAAAAAAAACTCTTCCTGGTTTGATGGCATTTATTAGGCCCTGGAGAACTGTTCAGGATTTTAAAAGGAAAGTCCTGAGATGAATCTGCTCTGTGAGAAGAGGAAAGGACATGCCTAATTATCTGGAAAACGGTATCTTTGCAGCGACAAGGAGAACAATAGACAAAAGGAAAAGGTCATAAAGAGGGAAAGTGGTGGAAGGTTTATCTGAGGACAAGCGAGGAAGGAAATAATGAAGAGAAAGCCATTGTATAATTTATACCAGAACTCAGCAGGGAATCAACACTTAATGACTACAAGAGTGACTGTGGTGGCATATATAAAAAAAGATAAGCATTAACTAGAATGTCTATGTCCAGATAGATATCAGAGATAAGGCAGCAATTAGATTCTAAAGTAAGAGCTTGGCATTATTTCAAGGAGTTGTGGATTTAGACTCACAAAGAAGAAGAAACATGAAAAAAATGTTGAGGTGAAAAAAGTCAAAGAAAAAAGTAAGTCAAACAATAATCACTGGAAAGTGCGCCCTCTTGTGTCAGGTTTCAGTACTATGAAAGAACACATTCTTCCCCCCCCCCCCATCAAAACCATAAATAGAAGGATAAAAATGATAGACACACTCCATAGACAAATGGATCTCTGGTGTGATAAATCCTACACTTTTTTTCTGCCAATCCGATCGACAGAAAAAAATGGGTAAATGGGTTTGGTAGTTGCAAGGAAAAACAGCTACTGATGCGTTATATGCAAAGTTTGGTGCAGAAGAATTTCAATATTTTGCACAATTTTGACCTTAACCTGTCAGATAAATGGGATAAATTAAAGTCATTTTCTGCTAGTGTCAAAAACAACAACACAATTTTACAATTGTGGTGTTTCCATTAAAAAAGGAAAGAAATTAAAATCCTGCATGAATAAGCTTGTTCATGAGATATATTCACAATTCAGCGCTCATCATCTATCAGCCAATCAGAGGAGACGTCAGCATCTGTTCAGGTGTTGGAGCAACAAGCCTCTTATACTTTGGAGCGGCTACATGTGCAGCGTTTTGGGGGACATTATAGTCGGCTATTTTACAGAAAAGCTTTGGATTCAACATGTTGGAATAACACAAAACGTTTTATGACCTGTGAACAGTTGCACATTGGCTGAACCCCCCCCCCAAAAAAACCAAACCATTTTCCTACTACCACTTCTTCGTCGTTTCCACCAGTAGTAATATTTGGTTGTTTCTCACATGACTTGTGTGATGTGAAAAAGTGTTTCCATTGCAGTTTTGCAAAATACATCTATATTGATACGGCTGAAAAACTACCTCATTGTAGCACGAAAGACTTTTCATTGGATTAACATTGGAATGTCAATAAAGATGTGTGCAAAGGCAAATGATCCAATACATTTACATTTATACACTAAACACCAGAAGCAATACATCACACAAACAAATTAACACAGCAGATTTTAAAATTAAATTTATTAAAACAAAATTGTTGCTTATTGACGTTACTTGTGAAGTTAAATAAAACATGAGTTTTCTTCACCTTGAATTGTTCTTTTGACCTGCTGTTCCACACAAACATAATGTTTTGTTAAAGGGAAAAAAAAAAAAAAATTTTAGTCCAAACATCTATTGATCCAAAGAACAAAAAAAATGTATCTAATAATGCACTTTCTAAATCAAATAAACACAGAAATGTAAGAAAAGAATTAAAATGACAATCCATGTCGAACCCCTCCACATTAAGAAACGCCTTGATAGAATAAATTCATAAAATTATTTCCTAAAGAAAAAAGCAGCCATTTGAAGCTAAAGCAAGATTTTCATTTGTTTTTGATCTTTTATGGCTTTTTCTGAAAGAAAATGAAAAAACAATTTCATAAAATGCTTGTAATTGATGGCATTACATTACAAAACTAAAACAGAAACGTGAGGACAAAACTCAGATGAGCATTAAAGTCACTTAAATGTCAGAGTATCTGGATCTGAATCTGAATCAAACTGCGTCCAGTCAAGACAAAACATTTTTCAAAACGTCTTTCTCCTCTACCACACTCCGGCTTCTAGAGTGGGAAACTTGCTCATGACAAGCAGTAAAAACTAATAAAACTTTTAAAAGAAGAAAAAAGACATTCATTATAAGGCACATCTTTCCTAACTTTAAAATACTACAGCAACAACAGTGCAAAAAAAAAAATAAAAATTCTCATGCAACTTCATTTGCACTGAAAATCTTAAAACTATATGGAGATTCGTCACATTGTAAGGAAGGACGATGATCCTCCTGTTTTTATTGCACATTTCGTTCCTAAAAGGTTCCCTTTAGTTGAGATTAAGCTTTAATTTTGAATAGTTTTAATAATAAAAGCAGTGTTCACAAACTACAGTTTGTAGATTGGTGTTAGTGTGTAAAACATGAACGCTTTTTGAGCTAAAACTTGTTCAAAACAAAGCGCACATTAACTCACTTCCAATTCATTTCACCTCCGACTGATCACAAAAAATATTTGGTTTTTTGTATCGGCGAATCCCAAACTTTTGGTTTCTGACTTCATACAATTCTATGAAAAGCATAAATACAGAAAAAAACAGCCTCATTTAATGATAGTTTTTCTTTTTATCTATTCATGACAAGTTTTTAAATCTATTCTGAGAATGATAGTAAATTATGACACATGCAATCATTTCTAAGATCCCCATTTTCTGTTTTATAACCCAAAGTTGGGGTCTGACCTGAACTTTTGGGACCACATCCAAAAAACAGGCTCGTTATGTTTGAAAAGACTGCCCTCTAGTGGCTAACCCTCAGAGTTGAGTGAGTAGTTTACAAGCATTGAGCAAAAATCAAACCCATGCTTTAAAAGTTAGCTAACCAATGAAGTGTCACAGTTACAGGCATGTTTACGTTTATATATATATATATATATAAAACCAGTGTCTTGGATTTAAAAGGATGAAACACAGTACTGTGTGAAATAAAATTCTGGATCTGGTTGTTACATCCAGCTGATGGTGAGGTTCTGGGTGAGTTTGAGCCCCAGACTCGCTACCGATAAGACCTGCAGGGGGGAAATGAGAACAAAGATAAATATGACAGTTTAAAAAAAATAAAAAATAGGATGTAGTATGCTTCATTGTTTTGCAAGCTTAGTTTAAATTGAGCATTTCTACTTGGAATTTATCGAGTGGTTGAGATGGTTTCTAAAGTTAATTGAGAATCTAATCAGGATCATAAATGAAATTGCTTCTGAAGTAAACATTGGCCACATATCCCTAAAAAACAGTCGCAGGTATCAATGTGACCTTCCCCATGACCCCGGAGTTCACCTGGTTGTCTCTGTAGATGAACGGAAACTCCTTGGAATTCACCAGCACCGTGCTCGGCTTCTGCTTCACCCCGTAGAACGAGGCCGAGTCGATGCTGAGGAACGAGCCTTCCTGGTCACTGTGAAGCACGCTGGACATCATTGTGTTCTAGAAAACAAGATTAACTACAACTAAGACTCACTGCAGCCAATTCCTTTCCTTTAAATCAAACCTGGACGCCTCGTCAATGTCATGCGAAATAAAACTCCTGACAAAGTGGTACCAGGTGAAGCAAGGATAGACCAGAGTGGTGGACAAACTCTTTGCACCTGGGAGACGTTGAACACAACGTATGTGTACCGGTCCGTCTCGTAGGTGTCGATGGTTTCGCCGTCGTCCCAGAACAGATCGCCGCTGGCCGAGCCGTCATCAGACAGAGCAGAGACCAGGTGCAGCGGCTGACCGCTGCTGATCCACAGCGTCACGTTGGGCTCCTGAGCAGAAGATCCAAACAGAAACAATGGAAATATGATCAGAGGAAGGTTCATCCAACTTCCTCACATGTTTATAGGGTGAATGGACTGAGCGACAGAGGACAGACTAATGACAGTAAAACATAAATGGATAATGGTCAATGGACGGACAGACAGAAGGACAGATGGATGAACAGATGCAAACAGAACAATGGATGGACAAATAAAGTCAAGTTAATGAGAAAGACAGAGCTAAAAAAGTTTTACTGGTATTTTAGCATCATTCTTTGTAGAAATTCAGTGCAAATACTGCAGGGGAAAACTGCATAACCTTTAAAAACCTGCATTTGTTGTTCCATCTGTATTTAAAATACTTTTAACTGGTTCCTTTCTATTTGTACCCAACGTTACTAGGAACCACTAATCTAGTCTGTTCTGTCAAAGTGGAACACTAAATGTCAACAAATATCAGAATATTTGCACTTCCAGCCCCTAAACGGTGAGGAAAACACAGTAAGTCCAACTAAAGTGCCACACCTGTGTTGGAATAATGGAGCCCTGACGCAGATGCAGGTTGATTTTATCTATTGGTGCACTGAGGTGAAGTTCTTCCCCTTTGCTGCTCACAGAATCGCCCTGGAAAGTAAAACGGGACGAGTGAAGTTGAGTTATCACCCTTTATGTAATCACTGTTTACTAATGTTTATGATTAGCAGACTTACGGTGTAGTAGTCATACCACAGGCCTTCTGGGAAGTACCCGTTCACATTGTCCACTCCAGGCTCCAACACTGGAGTCACCAATAAGCTCCTCCCCCAGAGAAACTGACTGTCGATGCCGTAAGTTTTTACGTCTTTGGGAAACCTGGTGGTTGCACAGGGCCACGGGTCAATCAGAGTTCAGGTCAAGGGCAAAATAAATATGAAGAAAAGCGAAAAGTTGTCCTCACTCAAACATGAGCGGCCGAGCCACAGTGTGCCCTTTAATGTGAGCGTGATGAAAGAGGGTGTAGAGGAACGGGAAGAAGGAGTAACGCAGCAGCAGAGCCTGTTTCATGGCCGTACGGGCCGACGGGCTGAACGCGGTCGGATCCTGAGGCTGAAAAACAACAAAACTTTATTCATACATTTGTCACTTTTACAAAAATAAAAAAAAAAAAAAAACATAAATAAGGAAAGGAATAAGGATGGAAACAAAGAAAATAAAGAAATGCAAAAAAGAGAAAGAAATAAGGAGGAAAACAAAGGGAAGCAAAGATGGAAAAAATAAATAGAAGTAGAAACAGGAAAGAAAGAAACAAGGAGAAAAACAAAGAATGAAAAAAAACCAATAAAACAAAAAGAAACCAAGAGAAAGAGAGAATGTTTTTTGTCTTTTTTCACCGTTTCTCGTATTGCGTTATTAGCAGCCTCAGCTACATAGAACTTTATTAGATGGATGAGTAAACACACCCAGTCGATACAAGCTGGACACTTGGGGAGATTAAACTGTTGCAATGCTAACAACTAGAAGTCACTCAAGCGGATCACGATTTACTTCTCTCTATTCTACAGACTCAGATTTGAAGGCCATCTGTCATTTCGACCGACACGCCTTTTTTCCTCTATCTGAAATCAAAACTTTGCTTTCGTTACATAACAATAAACATAGAATGTTAAACTAATTCATTGTTAAATTTAATAACTGAAATATTATCTACAGTATTGAGTGTTTTGCTAAAATTCGTTTTAGATATCCGTCATTTTACACCCAATTTTTACCAAAGCAAAGCCAGTTCATTCTTACATTCATGTCAAGGGAGTTGTGGTTTCGTGCGAAGGGATAAAAAGCTCCTAGCTGAGTCCAGCGGACACACAGCTCCTCCTGCGGCTCCTCGCTGAAGCCGCAGATGTCTGCTCCCACCAACGGGATGCCCAGAAGGTTAAAGGTCAACATACCTGGTGGAAATGAAGAGAGAAATAAAAATAAGTACATAAAGAATAACAAAGAGAGAGTGTGGAATTTAGTGCCATCTGGTGGTGAAATTGTATTTTCAAAACATGCAGTGTGTAAGGGCCATGGTAGATAAAAAAAAATACATTTCTTAAAAAACAAAAACAAAAAAAAAACTGAAATTTTGAGAATAATCTCAAAAATTTTCTAGAAAACTTTTGGAAATTTCTGAGTTTCAAAAGTCAAAAATCTTTGATTTTCAAAGCTCAGAAATTTCCACTATCTTTCTAGTAAATTTCAGATTGTTTTTTCTAGCAAATCTCTGACTTTTCAAGCTCAGAAACTATCCAAGCTTTTTTCTAGAACTTTTCTGAGATTTATCTTAAAATGTCTGAATTTTTTGGTGGAAATTCACTCCTTTTTTAAAAATAATTTTTATATCCACGATGCCCCTAATACGTCGTTTGAAGGAAAAATTAACTTCCGTTTTAATTATTGACCAGAAATCCTGCATCAACACAGCTGATGGTGAAGGCGAGGAAGACGTTTGTCCTTTACTGTAACGTTTACAGCAACACATCACGATACTCTTGTAAATGGAAGGAAATGTGACCAGCCTGCGATGGAGGTGTATAGGTCCTTCCAGTGGCTCCTGTTGTCTCCCAGCCAGTGACCTGAATACGAGCCATGACTGGGGAACGTGGAGCGCGAGATCACAAACGGTCTCTTTGCTAAAATCCTCTTCAGAGCACTGAATAAAACACAAAACAAAGAAAACAAAAGGTTAAGGGAAGAAAAAGTGTCTGCGTAACATCCATGCTCCGTATCTAAAGTCCAGACCTTGCAGTGGCTTTAGCTTCCATGAGTCCATAGAGACTGTGCAGGTTGTAATGCATTGACAGTTTCTGCTGTGCAGAGGCGCATACAGTTTTAGATCTGAGCAAACCTCCCAGCACACCTGAAACAAAAAAGAAGAAGACACAGGTTGTATGACAGCGTATTGACGGCTCGTACGTTGGAGGACGTTTCGGTGTGTCGTCTTCTACCTGGCGTATACGGAGGATTTTCCAGACTGTTTGACGGACAGCCAACAGTAGATCCATCCAGGAAGTTTGATGGCTCGTTCATGTCCTAAAGCAAAAAAAAAACAGTGTCAAAAAAACAAAAAAAAATGTTTAGTCACAACAGAACCTCAGAATTTTTCATATTTTATTGGGATTCTCTACAACAGAGTAGGGCTGCAACTAATTATTTTAGTAATCAATTGCTCTGACAATTAATCAGATTAAAAAATTGACACAATCTACTGATTTTTTTAATTTAACTATTAAAGCTGATTTTACAGAATATTAAAAATCAGTTTAAAAAATGCAAATAGACAAATAACTTAAGAAAAATAAACATTTTAATTCCTAAAATGCAATAACGTAATATTCCTTTAGTGTACGCTTGATTGTTCGAGACTAAGGATGCATCTGCAGCTAAAATAATATTTCTAACAACATGTGAGAACCTCAGCTCTTTCTGCTAGACTTAACATAAATATAGTGTAGGCTGATGTGTGGATTACTTTTTGCATTAACCAATTAATAGTTGGGTAGAAAAAAAGATGCTTACAAGGAGCAAATGGCCTTTGCTAAAACATTACAAAATATGAACAAGTTCAAAGGGTATAACTACAAACCCAAGGCACCGATTAATAAAATGTTTCAATTTAAAATGATATATTTTTGTTTGTTTTACTTACAATCCACAATCCATCAAATGGCACCTTCTCATGAAACCTCTGCAGGTTTTCATACCACCATTCATGTGTCGCCTCATTGGAGAAGTCCGGAAATGCTGTCAGACCAGGCCACACCTACAAGGAAAGCAGAGAAGAAGAAACTTATGTAGGGATAAAAAACAAAACAAAAATCACTCCCACCAGGCCACAGCTAAGACAATAATTGTTCTACAATGAGTCTCAGATTAAAAATGTCTTTTGAAAACAACAACAACCTTTAAGCAAATATTAAACACACTTTTCACTAATCCCACATTTCTGTTTTTAAAACTCTTCTGCTATTGGTCTGGTGTAATCATGTCAACCCTTTTTAAACACTCATGACTGGACTAAAGATATTCTTATGCAAGCTCAAAGTAACAGGCTCGGTTTACAAATATATGACAGCTGCACAATATATTGACACAGCAGTATCAGTGAGTCAATACTGTAATCTCAAACGACCGAATGGAAGAAATATTCCAAATTCATTCCTGCCCAGCATTTTGAGAATATATTTAACCAGTTGAATGAACTCTAACTCTCCTTAATCTATACACTTAGTGGAAGAGATGCTGAAGCGTCAGGAGATTTTGTGGTGAAACAAAACAGTAATTAAAAAAAAAAAAAAAGTCAGGAAGAATCTGGAACAACTAATCTAAACTTCCAGCACCAGCTGGTTGCATGTTTTCCCAATTATCCAGTCAACCTAAATCTAATATACCAATTATTATCTACAGAAGAGTATTATTATTATTATTATTATTATTATTATTATTATTATTATTATTATTCACTACAGTTAACCTGATAAGTCTGAGCTTTATCGTTCTGAATGTGGGAACGTTGAGAAAACATTCATCTTGTTCTATTAAAGAGGCAGCATGATGCATCTTCCAGGCACAGAGCACCACTTTAAAGCACAATCAGGTATTGTGCTTTTAAAGTGGCACAACACTTGTGCCACTTTAAAGCAGTGGCACAAGTTTTATTTGATACAAAATGTGATTTTATATCAAGTTATATTTGATATAAAATGCTGTGCATGTCAAATATTACATACACAGCATTTTATATCAAATATGATTTAAATGAAATTTTGCTTCATAATTTAACGCCTTGAAACTTGGCTGTCGCTTTAAGAAACTCCTTTGTGAAAATCTGCTTTTATAAAAGGCACAACATGGCTCCTTTACCAGCGTTTCACTGAGAAGCATCTCCTATAATGAGCTCAGCAGATGTTCAGTTCCACCAGCTGTTTGCTAATTGCTGCTGGCTAGTCTGAAGGAGCTGAGTGGGACAGCAGCCCGATGGTCGGAAACTTGGAAACTGCGGCTCTGAGGAGAAGCTTTGTCCTCGAAGGCGGAGCTAAATCCACTCAGGTGTTTTGCACAGCTGAATGGTTGAATCAAGGCAACACTCCAGGTGTGTTTTAGGTGAGGGAACACCATTACAACATGATGTAAAGCTCAAAAAGTTGATTTTACATAATGCTGCCCCTTTAAACAAACACCTCTCATCAAGCCTGGTATTTAAAACTGATGCTGCTGTCCAAATGTAACCACTGAAAGTCTTGTGCACCTAAATCTAATCTGGGAGGAACAACTATCACGGCATTGAACCTCCAGCTGCAGCGACAGCTTCTTATCGTGCAGAAACAGTCGGAGCGTGTGATCGAGTCTTGTGAAAACCACGAGTGGAGACGTGACCAGCTGATGTCGTAATGCGGCTCCTCTCTCACCTTCCCGATTAGCGTTTTCCCTTCAGCGTCCTTGATGAAGACTCCTCTCTTCACTCCCTCGTCGAAGGGCCAGTAGGAGCCCTCCGGCTGTGTGCTGCTGATTCCTGGGTCCTGCAGGCGGGAAAAGAACCCGGTTAGACGCTCGCTTCCAATCGGATCCACGGCCAATGAGCGCTTCTACGGACCAGTATCATGACGTAGGTCTGGTTGTGAGCGTGCAGGTCCAGCACCAAGTCCGGAAGGGTGTTGAAGTTTGTCGGGTCAAAGGTGAAGTCTTTGGCTTGGTCCATGTAGTCGATGTCATTCCACTGGACGTCCTGGAAACAGTCGTTATGAATAATATACGACTCTGGTGATTATGTGTCCAATGCACAATAAGCAGCTGTTTTGGATTGCTGGTGACCCAACGAGCCATTTTTAATGTCTTTTTTTAAAAGGTCTTTATTCAAAATGTCCTGGTGATTCAGTGACTGTTTTGTCTTTCTGGATAAAAGACGCAACAGTGAATTTGGCGACGACTGGCTACCGAAGAACACAGAAAAAATACTGAAAAGTGTGACTATATATGCATTTATATATATACACACACATGTGTTCCTGGTGTATGAAAAAGGAGAGTTGATGATGAACTCCTACCAAATCTCCCACAGCTTTTGAAGGAGAAAAAGTCCCACAGCATTACAGATCCTCCGCCATACTTTGCAGTGAGCATGCCTCAAATGAAATAATAAATCATTTTCGGCCTGGACTTTTACATGTTCACTTCAATTAATTGCTCTGACCACCACAGCTTCATCTACACCCTGAAAAATCTGAATATTCTTAGTACAATATCAATACACATCAACTAATATCTTGAACTTAACATCCCTGCTGTTTCCATTTGTTTCAACCATATTTTTATTTACTGTTTAGTTATTTATTTAGCTCTTATTTCAAGAGCTGCACTTTGTTTAGATTTTGTTGTGCTTTCTTGCACAATGACAAAGGAATTCGAATTCATGACATCAATTTTAACAAATTGAAAATTTTACCTTTTTTAAAAAAAATAAAAATCAATGGACAATAAGCTGCCTCTCTCGGCCCACTGGGGGATAATTCAAAAGTGAAACAATAGATTTTGAATTTTCCAAAAAGGTTTTAAGTTACTATTACTGAAATTAAGAGAAACAACTAGAAATTTTCTGTTTTGTGTTGTTTAGAAACACAGAGTCTTAGCTGTATGTAAAAATAACAAAACAAAGGACATCTGATAGTACAGAGAAGGCTTGTTGTTTGAGAATTACTTTTGGTCTTTGTTGTTATGTAACAATTCATAGCATAATTTCAACAACAGCAAAAAGGAATGACTGATACTAATGAATATTCACCTGCGGTATCCCATAATTCCTCATTCTCTTGACAACTTCCCAGGTGGCATTGCTGGTCTTGTAGCCCCAGCGACAGAGGTGGTACCCTAAGGCCCAGTAAATTGGCATGGCTGGCTGTCCTGTGAGAAAATCAGTTGGAAGGAAGAAATATCAGAAAACAAACACATTTCAAAGTGATACAGTTCACCATTTCTGTCTGTATTTGTAAGTCGTTATTCCATCTTTTTCTTTCAGTATTCAAGACGACTGGCTACAAGCCGTTTCAGTCATGTGTCTTCATCAAAGCACTCTCACTGACCTATGACCTCCACGTACTGCTGAACGACTGAACCAGGATCCGAACCGAGGAACACGTAGAAGTCCAGGATTCCTCCGATGGTACGCCAAGTCAGGGCGGGGCCCGGCTGGAGGGCCACGTCTGATCAAACACAAAAGAAAGCAGCTTGAAACTGAAAACAAATCTGCAACAAACCTAACAAGAGCTGCAACTGCACAGTCATAACCTCAAAATGAACTTAGATGTCATTACTTTTAGGCTCGTAATTATGCATCTGAAATGTTTTTTTGTTCTAATGGGTTGATCAACAGACAACAAATAACTACAAGACTGAATTTTAAAAACAAGAACTGGATGCACATGTCCCTCAGATGAAAAGAATTTGACCACTTGTCTCGGCTGAACTGCCAGACTTGATTCTATGGGTAGAAATCTTGGCAAGTTTAAGCAAAGTAAAAATTGTACAAGGGGGCACATTTAGCAGCAACCACAAGAGGTTTATTGACAGTGCTAACACCCTCCCCCTGCCTTTGATTGGTTGATTTTGCTTGGGAGCAGTGCATTTTTTAAAAAAACGTTAACTGTAGTACTGGCAGAAGGCAGAGTGGTTCTATTTTTTCCACAGATTTTACTGTCAAGACAGCCACAAAGAAATTTTTAAAATAAAATAATTTGAAAAATTTACATAACTATGTAGTGGTCTTGAAATGGACACAAACTAATTTAAAACAGTTCATTTAAATTTCCTCACATGTTGGCATTTCATAAAACATTACTAGTGACCAAACAGGGTTGTGTCAGTAGATTTTTGAGCTTGTGTGTTTAATTTTAATCAGGAGTGAATTAGAAAAGAACAGTTAAAATCCATCAATAAAAGTCCAACATGTATTATTATTATTAGCCGTTCCTAATAATAAGATTTGTCCACCAACATATCAACTTGGAACCAGTAGAAATCTTATTTCCATGAAATGTAATATTTGAAATAATGTGATTGTTACTCTCTCTGAGTAATGGCTCATATTTAGAGCCAGAAAAGGAATAGACATAAAAAAAATCTGCCTGAAAAACAGTTTGAATCATTTTTCATTCTGTGTCTGCTTTGCAGTAATTGGAATGATCCCAAACAAATAAATGATTACATGTCAAATTTAGAGGCGATGCTCTTTAACAACACTGGGAAGTTGAGGTTGAATCACATAACTGAAAGTAATCACATAAAAAACAAACTTCCGCTTTTCTAGGATTTCTTCATTTTGTCAGCAGGTATTATTCACACTGTTGCAAAACTCTGTGCTTTTCACCGCTTTGTGTACAGTAACTAGTACTGTAGATCTAATTGTCGGTATATCTGACCCATGGCGTTGCTGTTCAGCAGGAAGAAGCCGTGTGCATCCCCACTGTCCTCCATCGCCAGATAAAACGGATGAACTCCGTAGAGGTTCGTCCGTTCCTACAAACCAGGAAAAAGCACAAACCAACTTCAGCCTCGTCATTTAGATAAGAGCCAAACTCATACAGGCACTGTTAGAATAATAAAACGAAGGCTGTAAAGTATAATTTGTGTTACCTTGATCAAAGGCTAGGCTGTCGTAGCGATGAAAAGCATAAACAAAGCAACGATTAGCGTGTTTACCGTGGGAGGAACATCTCTGGCCCACATGGTGAGTGTGTTCCACTGGACGTCGTGCAGAAAGGTGGAGCGGTGTTCACCCAGGCCATAAATGAACTGACTGGGCAGGGAGGTGGAGAACTGGAGGAACTGATCAGCGTAGAAGAGCGGCGCCACTGTGGTGTTCAGGCTGATGGAGGAGGAAGAATAAACAACAGGAGGTTGATTTTATGAAAGCACATAACAGGGATGTTGTAGTAGGGGTTGCAACTAACAATTATTTTAGTAATCGATCAATCGGTTATTCTGATGATCAATCCACTTTTTAAAAATGGCACATTCTACAGATTCTTTATTTAAAAATCTTTTTTATACAATATTATTAATAAAATAATATTTTTGTCTAAAATGCAGCATTTCTTCAGGAAATCTGAACTAGTCTCTAAAACTAGGTCACATGAGGAGTTTAGGGGAAGACATATTTACAGATAGACGTGTTTTTATCTTTAATACTAAATCTATATATTTTTTGTACAGTTTTGCCTTAATTACTGCTCTGAATATGTTGAGGTTTTTTCAGCAAATTGCCTTTGTTTTAGTCTTTATATGATTAATTGCTAACTAAATTAGTTGATCATTAATTTTTTTTTTTATTATTATTTCAGCCCTACTTGAAACAATGTCAAGCAGAATATGAACATGAGCTGTGACAACACTTTAACAGGAAGCGGTTTCCCAACAGCGGTCCTTTAATGGTGCATTCATGTACATCTCGAACACTGAAACATATCAAAACTTGAATAAAAAAGAAAAACTAAGTGTTTAAGCTGTTTTTATTGATGAATGTCTGCACAATGTCATTTAAAATATCCTAAACATTTATTGTTGCAATGTCCATGAAGTCAGTGGCTGGACCAACACTCTAGATTGAAACAAACCAAAATTGCATCCTGGATTTAAAGCTGATGCGAGGACTGAACCGTGATGCTTTTTATTTTTGTTTTTTCTTATTTTTGGACTGCTACCCATGTAAGTTGTTGCAAACAAGAGATAAGAAAAAAAGGATCTTTTAAAAACAAAGCCTCTTCTGTTTAGTTCACTTGGGGCCTTCTTATCTTGTTCACATTCTCTGCACAAGGAAAGATAGTGGAGGGAATTCATGATAACCGAGCAAAACAGAGGGGTTGATAAATAAAAACATAAGAAAAAAAAAAAAAAAACTGAAACATTTTAAGGTCAGACTCACAGCACAGCTCCTGTAGACTTCCTCTTCACCACGAGACCAAAAGGCTGCTTTGAAAGCTCTACGACGTATTCGGGGTTTTCTGCTTTCTTGGTGGCAGTGGGAACGGAGAGTGGGACCTCATAGCGTGAACTGGAGGGGTCAGTTATCTGCAATTCAGTAAAAAAAAAAAAAGTTCACATAAGTTTGTAGAAAAATATTGACTCTTCATCATTGCAGACAGAGCATCTAATTGGCGCAGATGGTGGCAGTGGGAACATAGTTAGTTTGGATTTTTTACATTGCGGTTCTGTTACATTAATATTGGTTGTAGTTCTTTTACTTCGTCTGATTCATCTAACTTAGCTATTTAATGCAACTGAAAAACGTTTACATCACTTTTAGTGGATATTAACAGGCTGTTGCTAGCTGTTTGACTTGCTAGCTGTTTGACTTGCTAGCTGTTTGACTTGCTAGCCTCCACCTCTCACAAACGTCCTTTTCCAACAAACTCACAGTCAAATTACATCTTTCTACTACAAGTAAAGGAACCATTATCGGTAAAAATAAAAAAATAAATTCTGTGGCGCCTCCATTAGCCGTCTTTGTGTTGTGACGCTCGTGGCACAACGTTTTTTGACTTGTCCTAAATGAATTCAGGTCAGTTGCTATTAGCTGGAGATCAAATCACATGTTACAGTATCATGACATGCATATCGAAAGAGGTTTTATCTACGTTAAGCTGATTATCTTCCTACACAAGGCACAGACGCAGTAGCATCACAGGGCATTGTTCAAACTTTGAACCGTCTTTGCAACGTCTTTTAGATAAATGGTAAGTATCAGTCTGCGTGATACAGATAAAGAACAAAGTAAATACATTTTGTTGTTAAGAAACATCTAAAGTTTGCGCTGCCAACTGCAGTTCAGAACAAAGTCTACATTGATTTATAAGGTCAAACAGATATTGTTTGTATGACCTCATCCTTTAGCATTTTCTTTATCTCTTCAAACTATGCCTTCATAAAACCAACCATGACCCAAAAACCTCTCAGGATATTCTCCAGAACAAAGATCCCTAGGTCTTATACGATATGTTCCACTACCCAGGAATCACCAGAGCAGGTTTGGAAGACTAACACTGCCCCTGTACTCACCCTGACACGCAGGCGCATGTCCGTTTCGTGTCTTATCTCCATCTCCAGAGTGAGGATGTCTCCAGGGTAGTAAGTCTTCACATCTTTCACCAAGATACCTTTGAGTCCCATCGACGTGTCTTTCGATGACACCAACGAGTATGAGGGGAAGTCAGGGGGATAGAAACACCATGGGATACCATTTTTCCTAGATCTGCCTCTAGTTGAACCAGAAGCGGGGATGAAGCAGCAACTCCTGGCCTCACACAGCTCCTTGGTCACAACCACCGCTTTCTCTGGGTAGCAATCGAACCTCCACGCCTGTGGGATAGCACTGCAAGCTTTGGAACGCGCAGCGGTCGCCGTGTCGTTTATGTCCGCTTGTAACACGGGGCCTAGAGCCTGCCCTGGCGCTGGCGGCGGCGGCCTGTGCGCCTGGCCGGATGTGGTGCGCAGCCAGTATATGGTGTGCAGCAGCCAGACCCCGAACAGGACCAGCAGCAGGCTGCCGACTATCAGCACAGCTTTGGTAACTGAGCATGACAGCCTTCTGGGGAGCAGAGAGGTGCTGTCTGGCTGTGGCACCTGAGAAGAATGAAAGAAAATTATGAATTAATGCAGTGGCTTGTTGTTGTGGTTTCTCAGTTTGTTTGTTTTTCCCTCTCCTCAGGTTTAGAGGCAGACTTCAAGGGTGGCGACTTCTGTTCTCTCCTCTACTCCTGTATCCTTTACTTTTGAACCTATTCCCTACCTTTCTCGCTTTCTTTTTCATCTCTTTGTCCATTACATTTTAAATAAACACAAATAAATTTCTAGTTAAGTTTTACATATCTAAAGCAAGTGGAGCATCTTGGTAAAAGGTGTAAAGCTCCACTTGCGACAGTCTGAATGACAAACTGCCAGACAGGATATGTTCAAAAATAAAAAATTTAAATTACTACACCGAGCCGTCATTTAAAATAATGATTGCTTGTGCAATATCCCAGGTAATAGCTGCCCCTTAAAAATCCATATTTGCAAACAGAAATTGTCTACGTGTAGATAAACACAACAGAGAAAGAGACCAACTTTCAGAGTTTCCATTTAATAACAGTGAGTCCATCAAATAATCATTAAAATACAAGTAAAAATAAAATCAACTCACGGCCACATCTTCTTGAGCTGGACGATGATGCTCTTCTGATAAAAGTGCACCAGAAAACTGAACGTTTTCTGGATTCAACCTCTTATAAGACACCATGGTAATAATGTTAGTCTGTCACACAGAGTTGGACAAAATCAAATACATGATCATGGTCACGTGACCCCACATCCAACACAACCAACAAAAACGAAGCACTGCTGAAAACCTAAAACTACTTATTTAAACACATTTATTTACAACTGAACCCCTTCTTGTGATTAATAAACTGCATAATTTGTTGAAAACGAATATGATACGTGAAGATAAAAGATAATGCTTTCATGTGCTGCGTTTACGTCCTCGTGTCTAGCAGCTGTTGTTATGCAGGTTAAACAACAACAAAGAGAAATGTCGCCTCTGTTACTGACACTAATAGCGAGGTGTGTTCAAGTATTACCGCCATAAACGCAGCAAATAGATGCCGAAGGCTAAAGTATGCTAATATGTAGCATTCGGTGTATTTTTTAATGTTGGCTAACTTCAGCAGCAGAATCAGTTTAGCTAATATTGTGGCTTTAGCTGGAAGAAGCGTCATAATGTTAGGCTCTTACCTGAACTTTGAACTTCTCAGGCACAAATACAGCAGCTAAAGCAGCGTCTGCTTTAAAATAATGTCAGCATTACAAAGAGTTTCCCTGCACTCACAGAGTCGTCCCCTGTCTGCATGTTGCACGTCTGTTTATCTGAAAGCTGCATTCAATGTCCCTCGGAATATTCTCAACTTCCGGTTTATGGTTTGTAAATTTAAAAAAAGAATATCATATGCTTAACTCGACATATTTATTTCCGTTTATATAAGGAGGAATAGTTTATCATTTTAAAAGGGATTTTATCTGTATAAAAATGTTTTATGCCGTTCATGGTGGCGTTTTAAGACAGCGGTGCGTTCAGATGCAACTTGTACACCACATAATCTTTATTAAAATACCCACCAAATAGTTAATTATTGTTTAATGTGTTAAAATACCCCAAAAATAATGATTTATTATTATTATTACTACTACTACTATCTAATGAATTTGTCAATGAGAAGCTTTTTAATAAGTCAACAAAGTTAAACAAAAACAAACAATAAGCAGTTTTGAGATTAGAAAGAAAACCCAGAATACAAAATAGTAAATGACAAGTTCTCACCCTGCAAACCTGCCTAAAAATGTTACATTACTAAGTGTCTGTGGAAGTATTTTTAACTCTTTCATCCGATTCGGTCACACTTGACTATAGTCCTTTACACACAGTCAAACAGGAGCACAATGCAATGTTAAATACTTTTATTGTAAGGCAACACATCTGATACAGCTACATCAGTAAATATATCCACCATCAACACAGCATAAAAATCATTTCCTCTTTGGATAATGCATCCGTTTGGTGACAGTATTCTGTTTATGGTTGGTTGGCTGTTTTGATAGACGCGAATCAACGTTACAGAGCAAATTTGAAGCATTTCGCAAAATTGTTTAACTGTTAGAAGGAGTACGTGACACACAGGACAATCTTTTGTCTTCTTAACACAAACATATCTGGATTCTTGAACTGTTTAATCAATTCAAACCTTATAATAAGTGTGCTCTCAGTGATGTTTCGTAATTTTACAGACACACGTAATAATGATGCATTTTCTTATTCACAAAAGATTCATTAAATAATCAAGAATGGAAGAACACATGTTTCATGTCTCATACGCGTTTGGTCCTTATTGTATTAAAAACATTCAAGCTTATTCCTTTTAAAAACAAAATTAAAAAGTCTAGCCATTTTTAATTTTCAAAACAAAACGAGCTAATGTCCACTGTAAGACCCAACAAATATACTTATCTGTTCCATGTTCACATTCAAAATTAATGATATGAGAAACATTGTTAGGACAAAGTGGAATCACCGACCACTCTAAATACAAGAAAACAGTAAATTAGAATAAATGAGGCTTTGCAACATGACACTTTGCGCTTGCAGTGAGAGCTGATTTTGAGCGTTAGCTGTAGAAAATTACAGACGTGTTCAAAATAATATCAGTCAACATTGCTAACCAGACAGAAAGCAGCATTGTAGGTGTTGCAGAGTAGTAGAAGACCAACATTCTGTCTAATTAAATCATCAAGTCAAAGTGAGGCAGCACATGTTGGTAACAGGGCAATCCCTATGAATCAAACACCAGACTTGGAATAAAAAGCTGACTGGAGAGGTGAAAGTGTATAAAGAAGTGAAAAAGGAAAACTAGAGCCTTAAAGTATGACACAGTACTGATTTTCCATGCACTATGTAGAAAATAAAGGAGTAAATGTCCGCTAAAAAACTCTGAAATTTTTGAGATATAACAAGGACATTTCTCAACTAGAAAAGCCAAAAGTTTGCTAGAAAAAAACCCTCAAATTTTGAGATTGATTTAAAAAAAACATGAAAATGTATGAAATTCAAAAGTTGAACATTTTTGACTTTTCAAACTAGGAAATTTCCTACTTTTTTCTTCTTTTTTTGCAGAAAATTACTTCTTTTTTTTTTTTTTCTAGAAAAGGACAGAGATTCTTTTGGTAAATATTTACTCCTTTTTCCCAGTGACCCGAATATACTGTGACACAAAAGACAAGGAAGAAAACAGAAAGATGTCATTTGAATGGATCAAATAATTGCTAAAATGGCAAAAACTTTGGAAAACCCCAGAGTTCACATATATTATACATTAAAAATGACAAGACCAAGATGTGAAGACGTTTTTGGCAAAAAATAAACAATAGCGAGCAGGTTACAATTAACCAAAGAACAAACTGACTGACTGTGTCCTAAAGTGAATTGGTGCAACATTTTGTTGAACAATAACAAGATTCCTCCTTTTGGATTTACGTCCTCAAACAATTAGTTTTGGTTACCATACATTAAAGCACGGTGACTCAGGTATCATGCTGTGGTCATGTTTCTCATTCTATTCATCAAACACCAGAGGTCACTGATCAGTTTAAAAACACTGAAAGAACCAAAGACGTCATGTTACTTTAGGCGAAGAGGAAAGAGAAAATTCCCTTAAAGCAGAAGTTTCAACAACATCCCAAACGCAGCAGTGAAGCAGCAATGTTTTGGTCCCAAACTAACCAGATTAACATTGTGAAAATGCCAGCCCAGATTCTGGAGCTAAATCCAGATGAAAAGATGTGGGCTGCCACTAAACGTGCTGCGGAGGCAAAACGAACTCTGGAATGTGTCCGATCATGGTGACCTGTTCAGGATGAAGTCACTTCGACTCCAGTCTGAAGCTTTCTTCAGAGACGGCGGATCTACAAATAAATATTAATACAAAACATTCGTCCAGATTCAGAGGAAAACTGAATCTTCAGAAAACTTTTGCGTAGAAGAAAATATGTAAACACTTGTTAATTTTTTTTTTTTTCTAAACTTACTAATAATCCATTTTCTTTACTTTCTGTATTGAGATGTTATTATTTTCCTAAGGTTTTGGTTCTGGATAGAACATGCAGCGTTTTCAATGCATTACTGTGTGTAAATATGAGCTGCTATAAGAATTTTGAGCTTTACTCCATTTATTAAACACATACTGTTAAAACTCTGAACACAACTGAGGCTTGTACTATGAAGCAGGTTTGACATATGAGAGGTTTCTGTTTTAATCAGCTACAACAATGCTGATATCACTTAGTGATTAATCTCTTTTTCTTACATAAACAACAAATAAAAACAGAAAACCTAGTTAGAAATGTACTTCAGTCCTACAATAGTGGTAGGATTATGAGGTTTGGTGGCGTTTTGTGGAGGTTGCTGAAGACAGAACTTGTAAATTCTGCGTTGAAGTTAATAATTTGGGTTTTAAACCATTAACATCTTACAGGGCTACGTTCTAAAGCACAAATAATAATAAAAATTCCAGTATCACAGGAATGTGTATCACTGCAAGGTTTTGAGTTTGAAAGAGAAAAAGCACACTATAGCAGAGGCGTCCCAAGGTTTCAGCACTATTGTCGTTATCAAGGTTTGTCCTGTAAGAACAAAAGTTCTTACAGGACAAAAAAAACATTAAAATCATTTTTAAAAACATTTAAATCACCAAAAATGTATAGTGTTTTATTTTTTTACTACTTAACAAGATAAGCCAAAAAATAAATTATTTAAACAAAGGGGTTGAATTTTTCAGAGGAAAGGAAAGTTTAAATCATTGTACATCCAGAACTTAAAAAGGGTTTTGCATATTTTCATTATAAGAAAAAAATCCAGTTTGAACATTCTTTTGGATACTAAATTGTCTAATTCCATCTGGGCAAATCGTTCAGATTTATACAATATAATGTCATAAACAGCAGCAGCCAATCAAAACATAGAAAACAAAAAGGCATATTAATATCTGTATTGGTTGAGATATTGAAAAAAATTCTAGATCGGGCATCGGTGACAATGTGCCTAATCCATAACAGCAAATATAATTAGTCTAATTCTATGCTTTGTGCTCTTAGCGATGTTACTTATTAATTTTACATTATATTTCCTAATTACACTTTCTGAATCATTTGATAGGATTCTTGCCTTTTATTTTTACATGTCTGACCAAAGTAGTCAACTTATTGTTTTTGTAGGTGTCAGTTCCTTTAGTCTTTATTTTACATTGGCTATTATAGTTCTAATTGCACTGACTGAATAAATTAAACTTTTGTTGTTCTTACATGTTTGACCTAGCTTGTGAAGCTATTGGTGTATTTAAGTGAGCTGTACTGGTGCAGAGTTATCAAGTAAATCTGTAATTGAGTGCATTTACGTCTTAAAAAAAAAAAGAATTGTTTCCACAGCACACCTATATGTTAAAGTTGTCAAAGTCAAGCTATCATAAATGAATTAATTTCCTCTCCCTCACTTTTCTTTCAGTTAGTATTTTACTAACTTGTGAAATGTGATATCCTTGGACCTTATTATCTTTTTCTTTAATATATCAAGCATACATTTAAGATTTAGCACATCATGTTGACAGTAAAACCAACGATAGTCATCGTCAGCAAGCAGCTTTTTTGTCCTCCAGCAGGGATCTTGGGCACGTAGCAACATGACGTCACGTTGCAACATGTCTACACATCAATTTGACTTTGCAACTTAACTCCTTGCAATCGGGCCTCTTTCTCCAGGTCTGTTTTTGATGAACGAATACCATTATAACATGATGTAAAACTCAAAAAAATCTATTTTACACAATAAAGTGAAATGGTGCACCTCAGAAAACCAGAGGAAAGAAGTACTGTTTTTTTTTTTGTTTATATAATTTTCAAATGGTATTGACTAGAACTTGTTTCAGTATAAATTCCCTACTATGGACAAAAGGTAAAATAAATAAATAAATAAATAGTGCTGAACCCAGGTAAGGAGTAACCCAGCTTTGTGATTCTTGATGAGCAGCTAATCCTGCTTGGTAGCACAGACCACAGCTGTGTTTCTGTTCATAAGGCTGTTTGTACACTTCAGAGATAAATATTTTAGTTTTTAACACTTTTTATATAGAAGCATCACAGATAGGTAACAATAAATTCACAGAGGTAAGTCGCTACTCTCCACTTTCTCAGTTTGACAGACTTTGATCTTGTACTAAACACTACCAATATATATCTGGTTAAATAAATAGTTGAGGTTTTTTTCAGTCATTTTTCTCCGTTATGCACATATTAATGGGGGAGTTATTGTCGCTCTCGTAGAAGTCGTCATTCTTCGTGGCGGCCGGAGACGTTCCCTCGGTCTCAAAGTGTTTCTTCCTGTGGAGCCTGAGGCTCTGCGAGCGGCTGAAGCCCCGCCCACAGACGTCGCAACCGTACGGCCTCTCACCGGTGTGCAGCCTCACATGGTTTTTGAGGCTGGACGCGCGCGTGAAGCTCTTGTCGCACTCGGGACAATCGAACTTCTCCCCCAGGTGGATTTTTTCGTGCTCCCTCAGTCGGCCGGACTGGTTGAAGCTGCGGTCGCACACAGAGCAGTGGTACGGCTTCTCACCCGTGTGGGTGAGCCGGTGTCGGTTCATGGCGCCTGAGTGGGCGAAGCTCTTGCCGCAGTCCGGACAGGAATATGGCTTTTCTCCCGTGTGGACTTTAAAGTGACCTTTTAGCTGACCCTTCTGTGTGAACTGTTTCCCGCAGAGGGAGCACTGGTAGGGTTTCTCGCCCGAGTGAATGCGCATGTGGATCTGCAGCGCCGACATCTTGTGGCAGTCTCTTCCACAGAGCCCGCAGCAGTAGGAACTCTTCGAGTTGCTTTGACTTTGCTTTTCCTCAGGCGACGTTGGAAGACCGCGATTTTCAACGTCTTCGTCAGCGTCAGGATTTTCTGTAGACAATTTGGATGGAAAGACTTTAAAACTGACATGTCGTAGGAGCGCAAACAGGGTTTGTACACTTTACTTACAGTAAACTCCAAGCATTTTTAAGTTTTTATGCTCTTCCAGGACCACATTTCAGAGACAAAAACAATACAAATGAACCAAAAAAATACCAATTCACAATAGTGAATATCAATTCACTATTGTATATAATTCATTACAGTAATTTATTACTGTATTCTGCTATTGTCAAAAAATACAATTTCCCAATTGTGGTGTTTCTAATAAATAAGAGACGCAATTAAAATCACATGTGAAAAAGTTTGTTCACGTGATAAGTCGTTAGAAAACATGCTGTCATCATCCTTCTATCAGTTCTTGTCGTCTTCTTCGTGTTTTCCGACATTCCGTTTTTGAACACGTGTGATGCGAAAAAGTGTTAACGTTGCACTTTTGTGAAATGCACTAATTGTTATACGGCCGAAAAAACCACCTCATCTTGGTGCAAAAACTGTTTACCGAATAACGGGATTTTTCTTTTTTTTAATTGCCATGTTTCTGGCAAGCAAATTTATTTTTCAAAAATCCAATTAGAGCAATTATATGATCAATGGAAACACAGGTATAATAAACTAATAAACAACATTTTAAATTATGAAATGTCTCTCTCACACACCTAACTGGTACAAGAACAAATTTTTTATTTAACAAAAAAAAAATTGACAAATTTTTTTTTTCAATAACGTTTAACGTATAGAATATAAGCCAACCTTTACTTCAATTACACTTAAGTCATTGATCCATTAGGAATAATAAATATTACCGTACATGCACTACATTGAAACAATCCAAACATATTGTTTAAAGATAAATTACCTTCCTGCAAATTGCACCAATCAATCAGACAGTGATCCATATCCATTTGATCCCTAATTGGCTCTTAACAGATCAAATACAGGCAAATCCGATGTGCTTAGTTAAATGTTGAATCTTTGGAATCAGCAGTTTAAAACTGAATTTCCATAATGTGCCAGAAATGGAAAAAGAACCATCTTGTAAAGATCTGCAGTTTTTGAAAAATAGAAAAAATAAAAAAAAAGAAGAAAGAAACTGTTTCCAAAAGGGTTAAGTCACATGACGATCATTATTTGTGTTGAGACCCATGAAAGCCAAACTCTAATTTAAATCTTATTTATATTTGAGTTTAGCTTGTATTCAAAATTCCCGTGGTCAATGTTACTGATCTAATCTCTGCTCCAATACCTTTACAAAAATCCAAAGCACTAAACAGAAACAACTTTTCAAGCAGAAGAAATACTTTATTGAATAACCTCACTAATCAAACAATAAAATTTCTCAAATGTCGATTTATTGTAGTGTCTCTCAATACAAGTTAGTCATTTAAATTATCTTAAAAAAATGAAAGTTAATAAATGGAATATACATTCACTGTATTGTATTGTACAACATAATTATTAATTAGGCACAAAGACGAACAAGATTGAACTCTACCTTACATCAGGGAAAATATTTTACCATTTAGCCAGAAGGCTCAGACAAAAAAGGCCAAAGACGTTTCCAATGGATCCAACAAATTCCTGGCAGATTATTTTCTTGTCTAGCTTGCCCAGTCCCTCTTCAAGGATATTACAAACAACTGCATTGTTGAATCTGCCTTGGGGTCATATTAGCACGTAGCCTTGTCTTTACCCTGCGTAGTGCACTAAAACTCCCTGCAGCTTCACATGAAGACACTGGCACCAACAACACAAGTCTGAGGAGGGTCGCAACTTGGTCACATAAAAACCTCTACTGCCTCTCCAATTGTGCTACAGAGGTGTTTGGTGTGAACAAGGGGAACTGTGAAGGAAAGGACCTCGTGTTTTGCTCAGGATAAGGTGTGGGGTAATTATCTATGTCTTTAGTCAAAAGTGCACTCTCCGATTTTAGCTAAGTCTTGATGCTGTCCTGTTCAAAATGCTCCTCAAACTGAACCTCTAGCATACAAAACTTTAAACTCCTCTATCCACTGCTTTGCCAAAAAGGCGTCTTCAATCTTGTTTTTCAATGGAGTCAAAGGAATCAAGAAAGTCAACCAATTTTGTTGCTTTCTCATAAAGTGCAAGGTAGCTCCCGTCATTTATCTTTTCTGAAGAGACGACTGTAGCCTACATACCAGACACAGTCTGAGATTTTTCTGAAGAGAAATATTAAGGCATTCAAACTCTCCAACATCAGCTGACGCAGGTGTGAGGCCCAACGTAGTCTTTCCTTTGCTGAAATCCTCAAAGAAGCCACTGGCATCCATCTTCTTCCACTTATCCAGAGTCAGGTCGTGGAGAGCCTAAGTAGGGAGGCCCAGACTTCCCTCTCCCCAGCCACTTGGCAGTTGCAGCATATTTTGCCATGTCCTCCAACTTGCAGAGTACTCACTCATACTGTCCTAACACAGCTACTACTGCAGAATGACGCATAGTGCACCTGGTTGGGCATACTCTTTCATGTTGGTTAGTGGTGTATTTTCAGATGTGGCAATTTTTTCAAGTATGGTCTTGAATTTTACTGACTGATCAAACGGTTTGCCAGCCATGTTTGAGGGGTGCTGGCAACAGGGCCATCCTGTCCTGCTGTGCCCCTGTCTCTGGAGCCGGCTCTTTAGGGCTCCATACCTGCCACCACTCTCCCTGACTCTGAACAGTCTGTCTCCTAGAATAAAAGTTTTTTTCATAACTCACAACAACCCAACATAGTTCAACCCAACAGCGGGTACTGTCATTGCTTAAGTACATGTTTAAGTGACGTTCATCCAACTTACACAAAACCAAAAAAACATGACGATAGACAACAAAGCCACTTCCTAAAAGGAGTTTTATCACAGACGCTTTCATGCCTGAAATAGAATCTCAATGCTAAACATGTTGTAGCACCACAGACGTCCCCAACATTAAAGTCAGCCCACATTTCTAAAGAAGGATTTTTTTTAAAGAAGTTCCATGAATGATTACAGAGTCCTGAGACACTGGAAAGATGATTGGCTAGAACTGCACTAAGTACCAATCTGATGGTTGAAGAACTTAACAGATTAAAAATACATTTCAGGGGTTTTAATTGAAAATCTTGTTTATTTCAGTCTTTGACTGAATTGCAATTGATTCGTCGCATTTTAATTAATCCATGACTTTACAGATAAAACCATGGATTACCGTCCTTAGAAAGGAAGTTGGACTTGGCATGGCAGACCCCAGAGATAAACTGGAGATCAGCCTGATTTGTGCATCTTTAGCTTTATTTGTGTGACAAAATGCTACATTAGGGTTGGTGTCTCCTTACCGTTTACTGACCCCTCCTCTTCATCTTTTACTGTAATCCTAATCTCTTTGTTGCTTTGCTGATGCAGCTCTTCATTTTCTTCCGGAGTCTCACAATTCTCCCCATCTGATGTGTGGTCTGGAGTTTCCTCTATCAATGTAATGACACCACCCATATGAACATTACATAATATCACTAAAGTTAAATTTACATTTAAAGGGGCAGTATTAGGTCTTTTTCAGGCACATAATGTCACTTTATAGCACAACCGAGTAACAATGTTACCTTCAGTTGTATTAAAAATGCTGCATGTATAGAAATTTGACATAATTTAACGCCTTGAAACTGGGGCTTGGTTCCATTAAAAAACTCCTGCTCTTTCTGAAACTCCACCTCCAGGAAGTCATCACAACGTTGCTCCTCTATTAACCCTTTAACAACATTTTTACCAGCTTTGCATTGAGAAGTAGCTTGTACAATGAGCTCAGTTTCACCAGGTGTTTGCTAATTGCTGCTGGCTAGTCTGAAGGAGCTGAGTGGGGGAGTGACACAAGATGGCTGCTCTGTGATGCAGAAGCTGAGAAGCTTGGAAACTGCTGATCAGAGGAAGAGCTTCGTCCTTCAAGGCGGCTCTAGGTCCACCAGGCGTTTGGCACAGCTTACCGGTTGCCATGGGAGATTAAAGGATTTCTCAAACATGCATGAAAGAATCAAAGCAACACTCCAGGTATATTTTTGATGAGGTAATAACATTATAACATGATGGAAAGCTCAAAAAAGTGCATTTTACATAATACTGATGCTTTAATTCAGCAAATAACAAGAAGGATATCGAGAATACTTTGAAGTACCGTATAAAGGTTCCTCCTCTTCTTCCTGTTTCACTATAACGTTCACATGGGGAGTGGAAACGTTGTTCTCTGAAGGGTTTTCCATTGTCCTCGGGATAACTTCTGGCTGAGGCGATGTGACACAGTTAGGACGCTCTGAGGAAGTAGGCTCAGCAGCATTTGCGGAGGTCTCGCTTTCAGGTACCTTAAAATACAGTTTCATAAAAAAATAAATAAATAACTGAGTAAACTAAAGAAACAAGTTTCAAAATGCGGCATCCTGTTACTACCTCACAGATGATGGAGTTAGCCTGGCCCTCCAGGTTCGACTCATCTGCCGATGCTCGACTCACTCCCAAGGCGACATCAGGGACGGACTCGCTCTCTCTCGACGTACACGACCGCCGGTGGTTTCTCAGAGTTCCCGCTAACGAGAAGTGCCGTCCGCAGTCACCGCAGGTGTATGGTTTCTCTCCTGTGTGGATCCTGGTGTGCCTCCGGAGCTCCCCAGGAGCGACAAACGACCTGTCGCACTGAGAGCAGCTGTATGGCTTCTCTCCCGTGTGAGTCCTCATGTGCGTGGTCAGCGTCCACTGCTGTGCGAAGGTTTTTCCGCAGTCGGAGCAGTGGTAAGGGGTGATACCGGTGTGGAGGCGCTCATGCCTCACCAGTGTTCCAGACAAGGCGAATCGCTTGTCACAAAATGAGCACTGGAAGGGCCTTTCTCCAGTGTGAGTCCGCTGGTGGTCCCTCAGCTCGGCCGCCGAGTTGCAGCTCTTCTCGCAGTCCGAGCATGGGAACTTCTTCCTCGTGAAGCCAACGACTACCTCGCAGTGCATCGCCTCCAGGTGCGTCTTCAAGTGCCAGTGCCGAGAAAAGCTCTTCAGGCAGATGGAGCAGTGGTAGGGTCTCTCGCCCGTGTGAGTCCGCCGGTGGAGCCGCAGCTCCCCCTGACTGGCAAACCGCTTGGCGCAGAAAGTACACGGGAACGGCTTTTCACCCGTGTGGACCCTTTCGTGGATCATGAGGAGCCCTTTCTCTGGAAATCTCTTTTCGCACATGGAGCAAGGGAAGGGCCTCTCTCCCGAGTGAGTGCGCAGATGTCGCTGAAGCTTAGAGGCGTAAGGAAAGTCTTTCCCACAAACCGAGCAGCTGTGGAGGGATGCTAGCTTTTCACTCTCACTCTGAATCAATTTCTTGGAAGGAGTCTCTGCAGGTACGACGCCTGAGATGGGATTTACTCCTGTGTGAACACACGTTAAGGAATAGCACAATATTCAGTGACATTCAGTGGATCCCAAAGTGTTTCTTTACATCAACTACTCCACATAATTTTTATGACATACTAATGAAATTTTTTTTATATTTTTACATTTTCAATTGTGAGTACACAGATACATCGGCCTAAATTTTGGGAGAGCAGCGATTGGCTAATACTTACCTGTGAAACCGATCTTGTCTAATGCTAAAAATCAGCTACTGTTCCCTTTAGTACTGTGGTGAGAGAGGGCTGACTGACACACCCACCCACCAGATCCTGTCTGCACCTGCACGATTAACAATAGTCACCCTGTTGCCAATTTAGCAACTTTGTTGCTATACTTCGTGAGCTTTCAGTAAAAAACTAAATTGGTATCGGTCAAATTTGGAATCGGTAGGTCAGGCTTTTTTTAAAGCTTGCCTATCAGCCAGAAAACTACAATCAATGTGCCTCTATTTTAAAAGAAAAAAAGTTGAGTCATGCTTTGTTAATAGCCAGTTTTAGTTGTTCTATCAAAGTTGCACACTGATTTCTACTATTCAGGGTGTTTCAAACTTAAAAAAAAAAAGAACAACAAAAAACCACAAATATTAATCTTTCTACAGCCAACTTAACTTTAAGATCTTTATTTACTTACTGACTTCGGAGAACTCCACTTCTTCCCCGTCTGAGTTGATTAGACCACCTACTTCTTGCTCGTCTTCGTCAACAAGGACCACCGCTGGTCCAAAGTGGTCAGAGTTCTCTGAACCCATCTCTCAAATATACGATCTAACAAAAGAGAAATCCATGTTTGACTGTAACAATATGGGCAAATAGCTCATTGTGAAGCTGAAGAATTAGAGGGTAATATTTTTGTGTCAATAGTGTCCAAGTACAACTAGGTATAAGTTTCAAAAATGACATTTTTAAGACGAAGATTCAACTGTTTACTGCCTAATCAAATACAATCACTGATTTTTGTGTTTGTGAATCAGTAGAGGCTGGGTGATGTAAAAATATCCTCAGTTCCTCAGGTGTGTTTTATCATATCAGTTTAAACAAGTATGTAATAATAAAGATGATGATGTGAGGATTTTAGTTATAAGCGCATTGCAGACCAAGCAATGCGCTTATAACTAAAATTTCAGTTTCAGTTTCTGCAGACAGCAGAAACTGAGACAACAAAATGGTTTTCCACATTTTTCAACAATGGCTTACTGCTGCAGAGTTATGAAATAAATTAGTAATTGTTTTTCCGGTCAATACTAAACCTCAAATATCGGTATTCTGTCAAAAGTGAAGTGTGTCAACAGGATGGCTACTAGCTGCACACTTCCAAAAATCAAAAGTTTTATCGAAATAAAATAGAGCTACAGGAAGAAAAACATTGAAAGAGAACTGAGAAATCTAACAAATGTAGGATGAGCCATGAAGAAAACCATTAAAAGACCGCAAAAGGTTTGAAACTGCAGAAACACAGATGGCTTGATCTGCAGCCGCAACTGGCTCATGTGGTGGAAGTTCATCTTGTAACCCGAGGGTTGCTGGTTTGAACCCCTGTCCATCTGTCTCAGTTATTGGGCAAGACAGGTTGTCTACCTTTCCAGTTGGTGGTCAGACATGCATTTCAACATTTAAAATGATAAAGAACAAATTAATGTCTTTAAAATTAAAACAAAATCCAGGTTTTAGCAGTTTTTCAGTAAGTAATTCAATTAAATCTTAACGAAAAAAATGACATTTAAACTACAAGTGATATTATTTTAAGATTTTTTTGTCAATAGTTTGGAAACTATATGCTTTTTATGTGCTATTTTACCACAAATGTTAACATCACATAGAGAAAATGTATCTATCCTTTTTTGAAAATGTTTTTTTTTTCATTTAAAACATGAAAAATAGAAATAAAATGTTTTGTTTTGTTTTTTTATAAATAATACATTTCCTGTAATGTGATATTTTTCAAAAAGTATAGGTAAACTATAATTTTTTTATTTTTATTTTTTTCAAAAAGTCAGGTTACATTTGCACCTCTAAACGAGTTTTAATCAGACACATTTAGGGCAACAATGTTTCATTGGATTATAAAGGTTGCAGACCAATGGTTTTGATAAAAGCACATGAAATCACAAAAATGCACCGACAATCCATGTCAAGAATGGGAAATTGATGTTTTCCATCTAAACTGATTGAGTTTTATTAAGAAGAATGGACAAAAGTTTTAAAGCTTGTAGAAAACACCTCAAAATAAAATCATTGCAACTGCAGTTGAGGGCATTTTGACAAATTATAGGGCATGGAGGTTAAATTTAAAGGTAAGCCACAATTTTCAGAAATCTCTTTGTAAAATAAATAAAAAAATAAATTTAATTAATTAAAAAACAATGTATTATTTCCCTTTCACCTTCACAAATCCTACTGAAACACATTGAGGTTTGTGACAAGGAACAAAAGGTAAACTAGTTAAAGGGTGTCAGTATTTAGTGAGGCTGTTGTTGTCTCCACCCTGGAGGACAAACACGCTCCTGCTCAAGGACAGACAGACAGACAGACAGACAGACAGGGAGCAGGAGGTGTCGATGGATGGAAGAGTGACTCGAAACGACACGCGCAACCTTCCTCGCGCCACAAATCTGACGGGAAGGTGTCACCTGTATATCCTGGGACTTTGATAATCGAACGTAAAGAGAACAGCTAGCCCAGTAGCATTAGCTCGAGGCTGCTAATTCTGCTGCCTCATATCTACTGTATTCAATAAACTAAATGACTGACCTGTTAGAGGTCAGAACTCTCTAATAGGATCGGGGGGGATACATACACCACCCTCAGCAGACGGGAGGGTGGTGACAGAAATTGAGCTGTAAATAAGTAGTTTTAATCGTGACGGCGGCGGTCAACACCAAGCTGGTCAGCGACCACCTCCTCCTGCTCTGGGGGGGACTGCTGATGGTCAGCTATTGGGGACATGGGCGGCATCATTTACCTCAACAAGCAGCTGATAATCACCTACATTCTGTCAAAAAACAATTAAGTGACATTAATCATCACAGCCCGCTAGAAATTTACCAGATTCCTACAACCCCCCCCCCCCCTCTCTCTCTCTCAGCTGTGGAGAACAGTGGCTAACTCGACTAGCTAACGACAGACAATGGACATGTTGACCAACCTCTGCATTGATTGATCCCTCCAGGAAAAAGAGTCGCTTCGAAATACTTTATTGCGACGAAGCGGCAATAAGTGTGTTAACGCGTCAGGTCCGCGCTCAGGGCGCTGAAACGATTGTAAACAAACAAATGAGTCACGTTAGAAAAACGACTGATGACACGTTCAGCTCGAGTTGGTGTTGCAGACCCTCGGAACTTCCGGTTATCACAATAAAAGCCTCAAGCAGCACAACAATGTGTTTATTCCTAAAGCTCTGCAGCATATGTGGGCAAGAAAATGGAGCAAATTAAAAGACTGCTTCATAATGTTTGTATTACAGGTCTTCCTAGCTTCATTTCTAAAACGTTGATTTTTCCTCAAATCTATCCAAAAAAAAGTTATTTTAAATAACTGCTGTACTAACTGCATACTACACAGACAGACATAAGATAAATACATTTGTTTTCTCAGAATCAACATTTTGACAAATTAAAATTCAATGACTGTATTTTAATGCAATCTTTTTTATGTGTGCTGATGTTTCTCTTTGATGATGGGCTTCAAAATCGAGGTCGGAAAGCCTCCTTGCCATCACCCTAATCTTTAGGTCAATATAGAAGAATGACTTCACATCTTAATCTGCCAGAGGTATGAATAATACCAGTCTTAACTATTACTAAAATAAATATAGCACTTTATCTAGTCCAGAGGACTCCAAAGCGCTTTACATTACATTCAGTTATTCACCCATTCATCCACTGCAAAATACATCGCAGGACCATCTGCCCTGTGGCAGTCTGACAGAAGCGACCTCTGTGACCTTTTAAAACACAGCAGAGACCCTTCTTCCATGCCTAAAAAAGAAACAGCTTTATGTATTAGTTTAAAATTTGTAAAACAGGACTAAAGCCTTAAAAAGGCAACATTTCTCTCCATCTTTTATAAACACTGTATTACTTAATATGAAGAAAACAAAATCACAGACGTGTTTCTAACAAAAGTTTGTATTTCAACAATGAGGAGTTTAAAATAACATCGATGTAGTGCCTTTTTTTTTTTTTAAACGTACTGTATTGTTATTTGGCATGCAGTTTACAAAAGGCACTAAAATAGAACAGAAGAGCTACCAGCAAAGAGGAAGCATTAAGACGTAGGCACAGAACTTAAACACGACATAGAAAACACAGTACGCCTCCAAACTGTTCCGCAGCTCAGAAACCACCTCCAAAGGAACAGAAGCTAGAAGAGTAAAGAGCAGTTTGCTGTGATACCACTAATAGGAATGTGTGAACAGAAGTATTGTCAGATTTCCAGCTTGTTCTGCTGTTTGGGTCTGCCAAGCTGCCTGGTCGGTCCCATTCGCCTGCCGGCGTGTGTCCGCTGGTGCTGCCGAAGTCCCTGGCGGTAAATGAAACTCTTCTCGCACTCCCCGCACTTGTAGGGTCTTTCCCCGGTGTGGAGCCTGTGGTGAACCTTCAGCTCCTCGGCTCGGGAGTAGCCTTTCCCGCAGACGCCGCAGACGAACGGCCTGTCTTTGATGTGGGTCTGGTAGTGCGCATTCAGGTAGGAGTTAATCTGAAACGTCTTCCCGCAGATGGAGCAGGCATACGGCCTCTCCCCGGAGTGCTGCATCTCGTGGAGCTTGAGGGAAGACGCCGTGTGGAAACCCCGGCCGCAGAGCGAGCAGAGGAAGGGCCGCTCGCCCGTGTGGATGCGCTGGTGAATCTGGATGTAGCTCTCGTTGATGAACATCTTGCCGCAGTCCGGGCAGGAGTAGCGCTTCTCCTTGATGTGGCTCTTCATGTGCGTCTCCAGTTTGTCTTTGTCATCGAACTGAACGCAGCAACGGCGGCAGAAGAGGAACCGCGACCTGCCGCGCTCGGCCGTCTCCGACTCGGCCGCCGCCTCCTCGCTGTGTGTCGTGACATGGTGCGCCTGCAAAGCCGACTGGCTTTCGCAGTCCTTCCCACATTCCAGGCAGTGGAGGGACGAACGGATCTTTGATTCTCCTGGCAGGGACTTCAGATATTCTGAGAGTTCGGACGCGGAGGGATTCACCTCGTCCTCCAAGTCCACAGCGTCTTTTCGACCTTGGGAAGGAAAAAGCAAACAAACACCCATTTCATCCTTCATTCATCAGAAAGTTTTATATAGACTATATATGCCAGTAAAGTCTCATAAAATACTGTCACGACATGGTGACAGTTTTAACAGATATGTAAGTAAATTCTTTTTTCATAAACGTTACATACTGCACCTTTAAGACCTAACGATCAAAGTCACAGATATAAACTTTAAATACACACACAGAGGGTGTGAGTAATGGATCTATCATTTATGAGTTCCACCTTTTGAACATGATTGCAGAAATAAACTTTCTGATAATCTTCCAATGGATTGATATGCGCCTGTAAAGAACTGTTAAATCTCTCACCAAGGTGGACTTTGTAGTGCGTTTTGAGATTCCCCTTCTGGTTGAAGCCCCGCCCACAGATGGAGCAGCAGTACGGTTTTTCCCCCGTGTGGATCAGCTCGTGCCGCTCCAGTTTGTATGCGTGGGGAAACTGTTTGCTGCAAACGGAGCATCGGTACTCGATTTTCTCCCTGGGCTGTTTCAGGAGCTCCGGGGGGATTTCTATCGGCACACGCGACGCCTTCCTCCAAGTACGCCGCTTCCCTGCAAGGAAGGAATGACAGTGAAGTAAAGTTGGTAAAAACAAAGAGACGCCAACTAGACCTGCTCCAACGGGTGCTTATTGTGCCATTTCGCCTCAGTGTGCGTTCCAAACCTGAAAAACCAGCTGGTTCGTTGCCTGAAGTCAGAATTCCAGCGGTCCTTAGATGAACTCGTTTCAGATTTAACACGACTAACTCATAAAACAGGGATAGTTGCAGGAGTTACCTGTTCACCTGCTGTTCCCAAAGTTTGTTTTACAATAAACCGGTGACACACACACACACACACCCCCACACACACCATCTGTTTCAGTGATCATATCCTTGCATTACTATTTAAAATAGACAGAAATACAATTTTGTTCAGTAACCTAGAACATTACTGAAAACTTAAGTTGACTCAGTAACTCAGTATACTAAGTGAAACATATATGAATTAATTACACAAAAACTGGTGTTTTCAAGCCTTTATTTATGTTAATTAAGATGTATTTAATTATAAACTTGAATAAAAGAAGCTGAATTCATGCGAATACACTGTTAAATCCAGAGTGCAACATCATTTTTGATGATTTCACATGGCAAATATCCTTGAAGTGTCATGGTTAGCATAAAAATAACATGCTTTTCTGCCTAAGTTGAAACTAAATGTTTACTTTTGTAAATAGGATTGATGCAGTTTTTTTTTACCGTCAGTTTCCAGTTATTTGCCATAATAAAAAAAAAAAAGAAAATTTCTGACTTTGAAAAGTAAAAAATTTGCCAGAAGAAAACTCAGAAATGTTCTAGTAAGAAAAAGAAGAAGAAAAAAGTTTCAAAAACTGAAATTGAGGTTTATCTCAGAAAATTTTGAGATAAAAAAAAATCTTGGACATTTCTGAGTTTCATCAGTAGAACATTTTTGACTTTTGGAACTTTGTTCTTTTTTCTTTCAAATTTCTACAAATTTTTCTAGCAAATTTTGACCTTTTCAAACTCAGAAATTTTGAATTAAATTTTTGCCCTTCTTAAGCACAGCCATTACTGTTTTAAAAAGGTGCTTGATGATTATTTGACATTTTATAGTCAGAACATCTGCCATTAGTGGGGGATAAAAGATTTTTTTTTAATTATTTAAAAAAATAGAAACTGGACAACAGTGTAGTAAATGTACACACTTTCTTTTCCCCTCAGCAAACAAATCAGAACACATTGCCAGCATGGATATATTTACTTTTCTTACCAGTAGAAACATTTTCATTTCCTCCTTCAGCAGAGTGTTTGGCATCTTTTTTCTGTAAGTGTTGCTTTGCTGTAACAAGAAAAGAGATCCTGCTGTAAAGAAATCATGAACAACAACTTCTGTTTGTGAGGCAATTATCAACAGAGGAAAGAAAAAAACAGGAAGGGTTTTAATTCCTCTGCAGATTAATGGATAAAAAAGGTCTGGTTGATAATCAGACACCCGGAACTCCTCTGATTAATATCATTTCACTGGTTCTTCTAAAAAACCCACATTACAATGCATTAAAAGGAACTACAAAAAAAACCCTGAAAAAATACATTTGCATCACGATGATTTATTTTGTTTTCATGTACTCTGCAACAAATCCAGACTAAAAGTTTCCTGGACTCACCGGTCACACAAAGGGTAGAGTCGGAGTTTATTTCTTCTGGTTCGGCATAAGTGCAGATATTTCTCCTTCTTCGGCTACGTCTTGATGCTTTAAAATAAAATAGAGAGACTATAACAAAAACAACAGCATCCAATAATGATATTTTGAATCAGACTTGCCCAGAAAGCATTTATGTACACTTACAATAGAAATGAATGTAATTCTCATGCTGTTTTTTTTCCTTCTAAATGAATGTTCTCTCTCTCTAATTAAGGAACACCAGATATCAGTATGTAAATATTTATTTTAGCTTGAACCATGTGTGAATTAGAGAAAATCTGGATTCAAACCTAAGAATTAAGATATTTGAAGGAATTCAGATATTTGTTTAAAAGTAACGACTAAAAATAAAAAAGGAAACAGCTCCGAATCATCTTTAAAAGTCCAAAAGTATTCTAAAATGCATGTCCTTGATCGGTGTGCATATGTTTATGATAGGAATCGTCATAAAGATTCACCTCCTTCACGTGTCTCTGCGTCTCCCTCACACAGCAGTGGAAACTCAGAAACCTGTCTTCGGACTCTTCTCCTCGCTGTAACAAAATCAGACAAAAATCACCCGTTTTTGCACTGTATGTCAATTTAAATAAAACAATATCTCAACATTCATTTGCACTTGTGCCACTTTCCTGTTTCCAATCGCCTACCGGAGTTTAAAGGAGCAGGCTCTCCTTTGTCTGGGTTTGCCAAAGGTCGCCCTCTGACCTTTTTCGCTCGTCTTCGTCGCGTTCTTGCTAAGAAATTAAGAAGAGAACAACCTCAAAGCCAAATCAAGTTTTCTTTCGGCACGTTTAAGCATTTTTGTTAAATGTCGTATTTACCAGGATGTGAAGTTGAGATCTTCGTCGTCCTCACGACTCCCTCTTCCTGTTCCTTTTCCTCGTTTTCTTCCTCATCTCCTACAACTTCCATGATGAGAGTTGGACTGCTGCAGTCCCTCGAGTTCTGAGAATCCACCAGGATGACTTCCTGTTTGGCACAATTATTAAAAAATAAAACATCACGTTATCAGAGCACAAAAGTGCATTTTATATTTGTATGAACACGGTATTAAATCATGATAGTGGAAGACAGGTGGCAGTTTAAACCAAATATCTACATCCTCAGTTATAAAAAAAAAACTTTTTTCCTTACTCTCTGACATTAAAGGGGAAACATTATGTAAAAGTATGTAAAACTTTTTGTTGAGCTCTACATTGTGTCATAATTTTATTCCCTCATTAAAAACATACCTGGAGTTTTGCTTTGTTTCTTTAAACTAACCAGCAGAAATTAGCTCATCTGCTGAGCTCATTATACTGGTAAAATGTTATTAAAGGGTCAATATTATCACCATGTTGTGATGACTTCCTGAAGGCAAAGTTTCAGAAAGAGCAGGAGTTTCTTAAAGAGACAGAGGCCCAATTTCAAGTCAATAAATTAGGTACCCAAATTTCTTTTAAGTGATATTTGATATATAGCATTTTTATAACAACTGAAGGCGATATTGTTGCTTGATTGTGTAATAAAATGATAATATATGACTGGAAAATACATAAAACTGCCTCTTTAAATCAGACTTGATGCTCCTTACTTTAAGTCGTTTAGTTTTCTGAAAACTAAATGACTTAAAGTTAGTGAAAAGAAATGATTCTTTTCACTAACTTAACATTCTGTCTGTCTGTCCATGCAGCCCGGAAAGTCCTGGTGTCAAATGTTACGTCTTTTAAAAAAGACAACAAAAAGTCACCTTCTCAGACGGGGAAACCTCTGTGCAATCAGACTCTTGGTCAGAAACGTTTCCTGCGAAGATGGATAAAGAAGAGACATACAAGGGATTTAGAGGAAAACTAAAGTATTTGCGAGACTCACCCTTGGTCCTGGCTTTTTGTGTTGGAATAAGAAGGATCGCTTTGGTAAACAGACCTGGCCCTCAGCGTGGAAGTTAGTTGGTGAAACTAACTAACTGATGTTAAATGTTACGTCTTTTAGAAGAAACTCAAAACTAAAGTGAAAATAACTAATTCCATAAATAATAACCACTATGGAGTTAGTGGTTATATTTGTATCAGCCCATCACTTCCCTGTTGTACTTAGCTGAAACTATTATACTATTCTGAATTATACTGCACAATAGTATAATTCCTCAACTGCATCAACATTTTCTATGAAAGAAGGAACTCAAATTAAAAGATCGACTGATCTATCTACAACTACCAACATAAATATATTTCATTGCAATTCAATATGAAAGACCCACATAAGGTGGTATACAATTGTGAAGTAGAAAGAAAATTATAAATGATTCAAAACGTTTTCTCCAAATAAAATACTGAAAAGTGTGGTGTAACCATCAGTTTCTAGTTATTTGCCATAATTGTCCACTGCTACTTTCAAAATGTTTCAGAAAGTTCACATGCGTAGCAAACTGGGTGCTACATATGTAGCGAACTTGTAAATCAACTTACTTCCATCCCATGTCACCTCCTCTCCGTCCGAGTTGATTAAACCTCCGATTTCTTCTGCCGGCTCCTGCTCATCCTCCTTCTGTCCGGTCTGAAGCCTGACTGTTAAGTGGAGCGTTCGGCCGTCCAGGTTTGCAGAGGCCGTCTTTGGGTCCGAGGAACACTAAGCACAGAGAACACGTAGCATCAGGAAGGGAAGCCAAAATTTCATCTTTAGACAATTACAAAAATTAGTGCAATTCATCAACAGGCCTTCTGCAGAAAATTATTTTTATATTTGTATGTCATGTTTTATTTTACTATGAAATTATCTCAATACTCTTCTTTGTAAAATGCTTTACTTCAGCTGAAATAATGGCAGCTATGGAAGGTGAATGGAGCTTTACTATCATTAATGTAATCACTGAAACTTAACCTTGACTTTTACACTTTTGTTCTTCAATTTGTCCTGATTAGACACAGAAAGCAAAAATAAAACTCCCTCATGAGGCTGAAACAATCCAAAAATCAGGTTTTACGTTACTTGAAGTTATAAAGAACGGTTGCAGGCCTGGACTTTCCTAGTAAACCACGACACACAGCCAAACACTGGAAATAGAGATGAAATTTTATATAAAGTCACCACTTTGTCAAATAATATTTTGCTCTGCTTGTATCAAACTAAATACATACCAGAGCAGCTTAAAAATAAAAAGTGAAAACCATTTCAGCTCTCAACGAGGATTGATTTCAACCTGCAACCAGTGGGGAAACTAACATTATTTTATATATTATATTTTATATTTTGTGCTGAATACTTACAAAGAACATGTAAGAATTTTTATAAAATCATCTGGACAAAGGTGATGTTTGGTTAAGCATTTTCATATATTTTTCTCTATAAAAAGGGTATAGCTGTACAATACATCAATAATAATATATGTCACTATAAACAGGTGATCAGTATCAATAGATATTACACCTGATTGAATTTTCAATCATTTCTCTGAACTCTGATCTAGAACCGCAAAGCATTCTGGGACATGTAGGCAGAGGAAAGGCTTCAGCCTCTCAACCTCTCAGGACCAGTTAAGCCAGATTGATGGCATCAATTCATTCACTCTTTGGTTACCTAGCAACCACCTGTTGAGTAACTTGCGCAGCAGCAGTTTCAGGTTTTGCCACTGTGCTTCATAAGTACTTAAAAATAAAAAACAACGGCCTGAAGAGAAAACTGTGGATAAAACAGGAAATGTCACGCCACCCGTTTGGCAGCATTTCAGATATTTAAAACAAAAAAACGAATTGATAGTTATTGATATCGACTGATATGAAACTCGTATTTCGTGATATGTTTTGCAGCCATATTGTCCATTCCTAGAAAAGGGGTATGAAAATGTTTGTCTGCAAAAAAAAAGATTGAATACTTAAAAAGTTTTTTTTTTTTTTGCACTCCGTGACTCCAAGTTTTCTAACAAAATTACTGTGAATATATAACTGCACTGGTGGATCTTATCACATCCTGTTTAAATGTTATTGTTCCTATATACTCAAACCAGTGCTATAAAACTATCATTCTAAAACAATAAATGTATAAACTGCATGAGGCCCAGTGTTAAATAAATGATTTTAAAAATCTGGCCTACAGGTTTCATACAGTTTGGTTCGGTGCTGATTTTTCTGGACGATGCAGTTCTTCTGCTGCGTTTGAAGACGAGCTACCCTCCTCTTCCTCAGGAGTTCTCTGGCTGGATTTCATGTCGGGTTTGGGACTCGGCGAGACGTCCCGTACTAGGCGGCAGAACGGCTTCTCTCTGGCATTTTGGCACAGACAGACATTTTCTCCTTCATCCCCATCAGAACGACAGAGTTTCTCGTTGGAGGCCGTGAGTGTGTGTCTCTGCTCTCCGTCATTTGGCTCAGGCTGTTTCAGCTGGTCTGGATGTTCACTCTGATGCGCCTTTACTCCGAATGGAGCACGACTCTCCTTCCAGAGTGCCATAAGGCGAGGAAAACCAGCGCCTGGAGGGTTTCTGTTCTTCCCTTCCTCTGAACCGAGGCTCTCATCTGAATTTCATAAAGGGCATCAGAAGAGAAAAAAAAAAGCACCAGTAAGCAACCGCGTGTTCAGAGTAAAGACTTTCGCTCAGTTAATCAAAAGGAAGACGCTAAGATGTCGACAGCTAATGCCCTCTCCAAAGGACCCCATTTAAATAAGAATATATACATTTCTGGTTTTCCCACTCACAGTTTTCACTCACAGTCCAGCTGTCCTCTTCCTCTTTGATGATGACTTGGATCTCTGGCGTGTTGCAGGTGTAGCCGGGGCTTCCTGCCGCTTTTCTCTCCTGCTGCTGCCCACAACTGTTTTCGTTCAGACCAACCGACAATGGATCTTGAAGTCCAGGATCCTAATTGAACCAGGAGAAACAATGGTTGAAAAGAGAAAAAAAAACAAAACATTTTTCGATCAACACCTACTGGTGGACAGAAAGGAGTAATACTGCTATTGCTAATATTGCTATTAATAGGGATGTTAGCAACATTTTCAAGTGATTCATGTCAAAACCAAGGATTTCATTTCAAAGTGCATTAAAGAGGCAGCATCATGTGTATCATGTGTTTTACAGCCACAGTAACTTTTTATAGCACAATCAAGTAACTATGTTAACTGTAGTTTTTGTATAAAAAATGCTGTATATCAAATATGAGTAAAGAAATTTGACTTTGTAATTTAACGCCTTGAAATTGGGCCTGCGCCTTTTAAAAAACTCCTCCTCTTTCTTGAGGAAGTCATTACTACATTTTTACCAGCGTTGAACTGAGAAATAACTCCTATAATGAGCTCAACAGAGGCGCAGCTCCACCAGGTGTTTGCAAATTGCTGCTGGCTAGTCTGAAGGAGCTAAATAGGGAGTTATGGAGGCAGAAGCTCAGAGGGTTAGAAACTCCAGTTCGAAGGAGGAGCTTCTTCCTTGAAGGCGGAGCTATGTCCACCCAGATGTTTTACAGAGCTGGATGGTTGCCACGGGAGATTAAAGGATTTCTCAAACTTTCATGAAAGAGCAAAGGATACACTGTAGGTATATTTTTGATGAGAGAATAATATTATAACATGAAAGCTGTTTTTACATAATATCACCCCTTTAAAAAAATGTTTCACACAAACCAAGATTGTGTAGAAAATTATGAAGAGGAACAAAATTTTAAAACCTCAAATACTTAAGAACTTCATAGTTCTGGATTTGCACTAAAACATGAACAGCTTTCACACAAAAAAAATCACCACAAACAGCATAATTTCATATTTAGACATTGCCATTAAACATTTAGCAATTTTTCTTCTATAAATGTCTTACGTAAGTCAGGGGTTACAATGAATATCAGCTAACTGAGTTGCAATATTTCTCAGAATTGACACACTAACAATTTCATTTGAACCTGTTTTTGCCTTATTTAAACCAATGGCAAGTACACAGCAAACAAACAAACAAAGTATACAGAAGAACACAGCATTTACATGAATTACCAGGTGAGTTAATTAGACAAAGACATGCAAAGATTTACTTATGGAAATTGTCCTGAGGTAGAGTTTGTTATTGATTTAACATATAGTTCCATATTTTAAACAAAATAAAGAAAACATGGCATTTCATCAATACATGAATGAGTATAAAATTTTGATTAAAAAATAAAGAATAAAGAAATTTGCATCCTTTCTGAGGAATTTAGTAAAACTAAATATTTTTCCATTTAAAAAAAAAAAAAAATCCCTCAAAATATTATGAACAAACCTGATAAGCTCCTTCCAAAACCTGCTATGTGACAGGGCAGTGCCAAAAAAATAAAGGTGTTACAGTTTCTGGAAAACCACCACAAAAACTGGGATAAATATTCTCTTAAATTTCTCCATTATACTTAGGGGGTAAATTTGAGGAAGAATGTAAAATTACTTCCTTATTTACAGTTGTTCCACCTGTTTAACTAAAAGTTTGACGTCACTACTTTCCCTGCCAAAGTTTGAGTCTTATAAGTGTAAACGTCAGGCATCTTTTTAGTTTGGGGTGAAGTGATGAAAATTATATTTTAAAAAATGAAGTAAAATAAATCTTTGTCTTATAATATGACCTAAACCATTATTTCACAATGGCATGCGAATTACTCACTATTCATATATAAAGTGACAAAGCTTCTTTATGTGACTATATTGCTTCACGTGTTACGTTTACATCGGATTTAGATTAAATTAGCGACATTTTATCTAGCCCCATTAGTTCGCCTGAAGCCTGGACTTCCTAAATAACACTAATTATCACTTTGAAGCTCGCTGTTGACTCTGATGGAAGAGTGAATGCAGGTTGACAACAGAAACAACACATTTCTCATCTGGTTAACCAAGCTAGTTAACTGTAACGGTTTGGCTAATTCCAAACCAACAGCAGCTCCGCTCGCGACGTTACCTCGAACATCCTGAGCTGCGGGAGCCAGACGACGTCATAGGAAAACCCGGGACATAAAAGGCGGTTAGAGCCAGCGTGGAGCGGTGTGTCAGATGTAAGCAGCAGCTGTCAGCTCCCATGAACTAGTCTGTGCTGCTTGCTTTTTTATTTATTTATTTATTTTAAGTCGGCCTTCCTCTTCAGCTCCCTCCTCTTCTTCGAGGCTTTAGGTATCTTTATCACCGCTTACTGCCTCCTGCTTTTAGTCTTCCGAGGTTTGTTTGAACGCATCATTTCAGCACGATTTGCGTCCTTCTGTCTGGCAGATTTAGTCACTTCGTCTCCTTTGTTCTACATGTGAAGAAGTAAATTTAGGTCCATGTAATGAAGAAGTAAATTAAATGATTAATATTTGTTTAAAAATATATATATATTATGTTTTGGCGTTGGTTAAAAAGTTGGCTGTTTTTGGTTAAGAGGTATTTTAAGACTTTTATCAGTGGATTTCTTCCTATTAAAAACTAGCCATGCAGCCAAATACTGAAAACACATAAATCTATTTGGATGTTTACCTGAAGTTATCTGAAGACAAAGAATGCAGTCATATTTAACAAATTACAAGTTGTTTTGAAGTGGCTTGTTTGTCAGATTAAAAGTATTTTTAGTACTTAAACCCTTAAAGTTTAGTATTTAAAGGTTTTTTCTTCATTAGTCTGATGTAATATTCTACTCCTAAATGTTTTGTTTTCATTAACTGAATAGACTGCGACAGACTGGCGACCTGTCCAGGGTGTACCCCGCCTCTCGCCCGGAACGCAGCTGGAGATAGGCACCAGCAACTCCCGGCCCCATTAGGGACAAGGGTGAACAGAAAATGGATGGATGGATGGATGGATAACTGAATAGAAAATTATCATAATTAACCAAACTAAAAACTTGAATAATCGGTCTATGTGTAATTAATCGATATAATTACATTATATTAAGCGATATAATGTATCACTTAAAGAACTGGGTTCCTGACATAAACGAACGTTTCAGTAACATGTACAGCATGTGTCTCTGAATTTACAATGAGCTGTAGCAGTGATTATCTGATTTCACCACTAGAGGGGACTGTGGACCTTCAACTCCCAATTCCAGCTTCGCTTCACCCCAGAACTGAGCTGCATCATCTCAAAGAAAATGTCTCACTAACTAGTTCGTTTCGGTTATTGTTGGCTTTCACGTGACCCAGTAGCGTCTGACCTCTGTAAAAGGTCACAGTGAAGTTTTCAGCAGAAGCCACGTTCAGTACAAAACACTGCAGGGTGACCTCTGAACCCTCAGTAGGGTTTAAACTGATGGACACACTTTCTGGAGGTTCAGGAGATAATATAACATGGATATACAAGGATAGCATGCTTTCATAATAACGCTTTCATCCTAGAAGAAAAGAGGTTTATCAAACAGAAGTCTGAGAAAAAAAGCTCACCGCAGCCCAAAATATAGAAGCCACACAGAGAGTTCAGCAAAGAAATCATCAAAACTACACAACAGGAAAACATTTTGATCTTCTGTATTAAACAAAGGTGATCTATTAATATCACCCACAAATAAGGCCAGAGTGGAAATGTCATTTAGTTCAGGCTCACATACCACTCTATGTTTCTGACAGACTTGTGACCCTTAGAGAAGACAGAAGCTGCTGTATTCGCTCTGGAAGTAGCAGCTCATGTTCCTACTGACCCAAATTAGACGAGAAGGTTTATAATTCTTTCTCCGGGCACAAAAGTGCATCGGCCTCCTAAACTTTGTCATAGAAACAGTGATTTGCAAAAGTGTCACATTTTGTTACCACTCCAATTTTTGTATATTATGGAAAAACCCCTTAAACAAAACCCTTAAAGAAGTGCATAATTGTGAAGAATGTAGCATTAAGAGAAGCACATAAACTTACTTCTACTTATTTAGATGTAAACACTTGATTTTAAAGTTGGTAACTTTTATAAAATAAAAAAAAATGTTAATTTTTTTTTTTAAACTGTTGCCATGTCATGACAGTATAATAGATTGTGTGAAAATTTCGAGTTCCTTTTGCCCTCTGAAGAAATGTAGCGCTCCTGATAAAAAACAACCAATCAGAGTCAGGGGGAGGGTCTTGGCACTAATAATCAAGCTTGTGTACACACTGCTAAACAGTAGAGAAACACCTTAACATTCCAGGGAAACCGTTTATCGTCCCTGCTATACTCATCCTGACAAAACACTAGCAAAGGTAAAAGACTTTTTCACAAATGTGGATTATTTCTTTAAATAAATCTCTACCAGATAATGTTTTATTTCTAGTCATCTGACAGACAGACAGGTGAGGAGTGAGGATTGTCTTTAGAGACGCCCGATCAAAAATGAAGCACAGACAGCACCGCAAGAAAGACCGAGACGTTTAATCAGTAAAAACCGGTGCAATATTTCACATGTAAACAACTGCAGCATCTCATTCTGAATACCTGAATAGTTACATAGAAATATTTTAATGCGTCAAAGATTTCTGTAAAAATAAATCAGTGTAGCAAACCCATCAACAACCCTTCAAATTAAATTATTTTTTTTAAAAAATTAGGTAGGATGAGACGAAGGATTTCTCTCTGGTAAATACAGCAAAGCTTCGCTTAAAATCTGTGTATTTATATTAATCATTAAGAAAACACTCATTGATTGTGTAAGAAACATGGAAGCATCAAATTAATGCAAAAAAAAAAGATGGAAAGTTTGTAGAAAAATAATTTTTTATATTACTAATTATCATATTTAGGTTGCATTTCCTCATGAAAAAGTTAAAAAGTTCACACTTCAACACAAACTGAAGTGAACGACTTGGACAGCAGGCGAGTTCACACAGAGGAGGAGGAAAACAAAAGGCCCTTCGTTTTTTTGATCTCACAGATCATTCCTCCATCGGCAAGTCTAAAGAAAAGTCCATGACAGCTCCTCTGATCCTCTTAATAAAAATTAACAGTCTTTGTTTTATGACATGACTTTTATTATGAAAGATGAAAGGAAGCAACTGGAATTCATCCCAGTTGGACTGGTTTGATCAGAGCCAACAAGCTGACCAGAAGGATTCTTTCCCAAGTCAGCCAAACTTTTTGATGTCCATTTCCATACATGTACTTATTCCTGGGTACTAGTGTTTAGCTTTAATGCTGTCATTAGAGCTGCAGTGTGTAACTTTGATTATACATACATATATATATATATACTTATTTGTTAAAATTGGTACTAAGTTGGAATAATATAAAAAATAGATAATCTGCTATTGCTGTGTAAAAAAATAATGCACCGTTCCCCGTTCAAAAACAGCCAATCAGAGCCAGGCGTTAGCGCTGTCAATCAATCCTGTGTACATGCTGCTAAATGGCTGGAAAAAACAATACACCCTTTATCTTCTGTGGCAACGCTAACAAGCCTTTGCATTCACAAATGGCTCCGCTGTCATCATGATCCTATATGAGCATGATTGACAGTGCCAGGACCCTCCTCCAAGCTCTGATTGGTTGTCTCGGACCAAGAGGTGCATTTTTACAGTTAGTGTTGGGGACACCAAAGTAGCTCAATTTTTTCTGATTATCCGTCTCAAACTAAATTCATGACATAGTGAAAGATTTAACAAATGTGTAAACAAAAAACTTATTTTTTTTTTTATATAAAAGTTACCTACTGCAGCTTTAAGTTGTACAGGAATCAAAAATGATGGATTTGGCTGAAAACGATTTATCAGAAATGAACCGGTGTGTTTCCATGAGTGGCTGTAATCATGTTTTTCTCTTTTCTTTTATAAAGAAAAGGTTAATCTCAGTGTTAACAAACCAAACCTTTTTTAAGTTTAGGCTTAACATGACATCCTGTTTGCAGATGCGTACATTCTTCTTCTTTCTGCACTTTTTAAAAGTCTAATCACAGCTTTTACTCCCTCCGCCTTCAGTCTTTCCTTCATGTCCTCCTCCTGAGTCGCCACCCTGTCATCAGGAATCTCGGCGGCCGTCTTCCTGTCTCGCCTCCTCTTGGTCCGCCTCGGCCTGCTCGTCGGCCTCCGCCCTGTCCCTCAGCGCCCTCAGCAAGACCTTGAGCAGCACGTTCTCGTTCAGCAGGGTCTCCGAGGCGTCTGCCAGCTCCTGCAGACGCTTCAGCGCCTCGGCCAGCCGCCGGCTCTTCTCCTGCATCTGCCTCTCCAGGCTCTGCTCGATGCCGCGGATGTCAAACTTCAGCTGGCGGTTCTCGCGCCACAGCTGCGCCAGCTGCTGCGAGAGCCGCTGGCGGGCGTGGTGCAGGGCCTGGACTTCATGCTGTAGGGCCAGGAACTCCGCGTGGAGGACGGCGCCTGAGCCGGATCCCGGCGCCGCGCCGGACAACCCATTGGCCTGACGCAGAGAGTCGGAGTGCTGCAGGATGAAGCGGAGGAGGTTTGGCAAGGTGATGGGAAGGTCAGTGGGATATTTCACACTGAGGTGCTTCCTTAAAGAGAAACAGAAAGATAGTTAACAACCACTCTGTCGGCAAACATGGCAATCTTTTTTTTTCCTTTTCCTTTTTTAACCAAACCTCGTTAAAGAAGCAGTATTATGTGGTTTCCAGGCACATAGTGTCATTTTTAAGCACAATCAAGTAACCATGTAACCTTCAGTTGTTATAAAAATATCACATATATAAAATATGACTCAAAAGAAAAGAAAGGACATAGCTCCGCCTTCGATACGCAGCTCCTCCTCAGAACTACAGATTCCAAGCTTCCGCTTCACAAAGTGACCCTTTCATATCCCCTCGCTCAGCTCCTTCAGACTGGAGAGGAGCAATTATCAAACACCTGGTGGAACTGAGCATCTGATGAGATCATTATAGGAGTTACTTCTCAGTGAAACTCTGGTAAAAACATTATTAAAGAGTTAGTAGAGGAGCCATGTTGTGATGACTTCCTGAAGGTGGACTTTTATAAATAGGAGCTTTTAAAAAGACACCCAACTTGAAGATGTTAAATTCAAATCATATTTGATATATGCAGCATTTTTATACCAACTTAACTTAATATTGTTACTTGATTCTGCTGTAAAATGGCACTTTGTGGCTGGAAAGCGCAATATACCGTCCCTTTGATTATTAAAACACAGATTTACTACCAGAAACAAAAGGTCATAATAACTCTCCCACTCTGAAAGGGAAAACCTGCATTCATCAGAAATGAAACATTGTTGTTCCAGTGATTCTGACCAGCTGTACAGACCCTCACCTGTGTCTGGGGAACAGCAGGATGGAAGGGACGTGATCCACCATGAACTCCCAGGGAAGGTCGTTACGAGCCACATTCACCCTGAACACAGAACGGGAAGCTTACAGTGTTTTCATTTCCACGTGGAGCGAGCCTCTGACAGCAGGGCTGACAGGGAAACGGTCAGAGAAAGGGCACCTGGCCACGGTGATGGTGTGGTTCCCCTGCAGCAGTCGGGCCAGCTGGATGAGGACGTGGTTGAGAACGGAGCAGAAGCCGCACCACTGAGTGTAGTAGAACAGCAGCACATCCTGCAATGACAAACTCACATTACCATATTTACAAAAAAAACCCACCAACCCTGATCTTTGTTTTTTCTTAACGTCCCAGTTGCTCTGAGTTTCTTTGAGAGTTGCCATTTTTTAAATTTTTTGCTTTATTCTTCCACAATGACATTAAAAACAAACGTGACCGAAACCTTGGCAATATTTCACCGACACCGAAAAAATCTCTCCCACAATTTCACAATCGCGTTGTTTCCGTCAAATAAGAAACGCAAATAAAATCACAGCTAAATACGTTTGTCGATGCGGTAAGTCATTAAAAAACATGCCGCACCACGAAGAATGACTCCAACTACTTCCTGTCGTCTTCTTCTTCCTGGTTTCCATCAGAGGCAACATCAGGTGAAAAAATGTTTCTATTGCAGTTTGCAAAATAAACCAATTTTGATGCGGCCAAAAATAAATAAATAAATAGGAAATATTTATTTTAGTGCCAAGTGCCAAATCTTTTTATCAAAAATAAGTTTTCCGAAATCGACTCGTTTCCATCAAGCAAATTTATTTTCAAAATGTAAAATTGTGCAATTATATAGTCAAAGAAATGCAGCTTCTTCCCTTGATCAAGTTTAGAGGAAAAAATAATATTCCACTGTGCGGATGGCTCAATTTCCATAAAAAAATAAATTTAAAAAAATCCCAGGCAATCTGAATATTTATTTTTTTAAAACCTTTTGATGGTCCATGATGGAAGACACGAAGGAGGAAGTGGTCAACTCGGTGATGAGGTGGCGCTGCTTCTGCTGTTGCTGCTGTTCCTCTGGAGGATCGGCTCCACCTCCACCTCCACCTTCACCATCCTTCCTGTCATCCTCTCCGACCAAATGTCTCTGCAGATGGCTGTGCGGTGAGCTGAAGTTCCTGATGAACGTCTCTTCGGTGTGACAAAATAAGTGCACATTGCGTCTTATTAAAACACAAAAATAAAAAGACAACAAATCACTGTCTATTTTTCAGCAGTTATGAGACATGGTGGCGAAACCTGAAAATGCTGCTCCGCAAGTGACTCAACAGTGAGTTAGCCTTGCTAAGCTAGCTGAGAGGTTGAGCAGCTAGTCTTTCCTTGACCTACATCCCCCAGAATTGGATGCGTTACCTATTGATATTGATCACCTGTCTTATCACGATATACATCACTATTGATTTATTGTGCAGCCCTGAAAAAGAGAATAACTGAGTCTCTTCTTTATCGCTTTGCTTTTTGTTTTTTTAAACTCCACCTGACCCGTTTTTGAGAAGACATAAAAAAACTACAGCTAACAGTCAGCCTTACCTAGAGACTCTGTCAGCGTGGCGTCTGGGTTGTGCTGCAGAATGTAATGAACCTCATGTTTCAGGTTGACGATGGTCACAAACGACCAGTCCCGGCTGCCGTCACCTTCTGTGGAAGCCTCTTTGTGAACAGAAGAGTTTTTTTGGCTCGACGCTCCGAGCCGCTCTGCCAGAGGCCAGTTGAGGCCAATGTCCAGCACATAAAACCTGAGAGTCCTGTTAGTCCGACAATGCAGCCCCGTGATGCCGTCGTTCTCCTCCTCCTCCTGGATGGGAGCAGAGGATGGAGGGACGGTCGGAGGAGGAGGAAGTCCCGGCTCTTCTTTGGCTTGTGTTTCATTAAGCTGAGGTTCTACTGTTTTACAGCAGGCACTGAACTGAGTAAAGGGACTGTAGCTGCTCACAAAGTGGCTGCAGCCCTCCGAGGTCGCGCTTTTCATGGATATGGGAGAGGGTGGCTGGTGAAGGCAGCAGCGGTTCAGATACGTCCCGAATCGGTCTCCTTCTCGCGAAGCGGAGGGAAACGAGCAGCGAGCCGAGGAGACGGGGAGGCTCGGCCCGGACAGCCTGAGGCAGACCTCGCACGCGCTGGTTCTGGATTCCGGAGTGGGAACGGATCGGCAGCACAGCGAGGTGTAGAAGGGGAGACGATCGTCTGCGCTGGAGCGCTCGCAGGAGTGATAACGTACAGCAATGTCTGAAAACTGAAATGCAAAAAGAAGAAGAAGCTAATCATGAACTGAATCATTATCAGCCTGGCGGGCTACCAGGCTAAGAGTTGTTAGTGTATTTTAAATAAGATTTTTTTTATACATCAGTAACAGAGACAGTAAAGATGGTTTAAGCTAGGTTCATAGTTGACGCACCTATTACGCTGTCCCTGTACCTGCCCTCATATGCCATTATTTCCCAATTATGATGCCTGTTTGTGCACCTCCAAATTTTGTAACTTAACGTTTGTCAACACAAAAAAAACAGCAGTGGACTTCCCAAAAAATCCCAAAAAACCTCACTGTGAGAAATTCACCTAATATAGAAAATACTCAAACACAGCGCCTATGAAAAAGACATGATGCAAATCTGGGGCAGGAATTTATTGTATCGTTTATCGTGATACGTTTCATCAATTCCAAGTTATCATCGTCACGACAATTTCCAATTAATGATGTTTTAAAAAAAAAACTTTCCATATTTTTACTATTTTTCTCAGCTGTTTGCTCTGCCACGGAGTCGCAACCATTTAGTTACCTAAGAAAGTAGTAATTTGTATACCAACTTCAAATTTTGATGTTTCTGAAATTATCCATGTAATAGTTGATATATACAGCATTTTCAGAACATCTGAAGATCACAGTTACTTGATTAGGATATAAAATGTCACTGTCTGGCTGGAAAACACATAACATGTCCCGGCCCTTTAATTAACGTCCCTAACAACTTGTTTCTTCATGCAGGGGATAATATTTCTTTACTGGAACATAAGATCCATCTTTGAGAAAAAAGACAAACATCCTAAATTAACTGCAATATTGTTTAGAAACCAACAAATTTCTTTGAAAACCAGTCAAAACTGACACATGGTTTAGAATACACTAGACTGTCTCTCTCAGTCGTCTTTGAAAGAGACATGGTTAAAACTTGAAACCAAAAAATTAAATCAGAAGGTAACCAACAGTGAACCCTGTGGCATACCACAAGTGATACAGAATGGTAAATGGACTGAAATCATAAAGGATTTTTTATTTTTTTTTGTCATAGCAACCACTCAAAGCACTTTACACAAGGGCCACATCCATCCACACACAAACATGAAGCTGGAATTAAACCAACAAAGTTTTAGACTGCTAGATGACTACCCATTGTATCTAGTCTGGGAAACATTTTCACTGCAGAAAGCATGCCAGTCCTTACTGAATCCATTTGGTGCATGAGTGTTCACCTGCTGTAGTATGGCACTTGGCTCAGACTGCAGGGGGTCATGTGGCATAAACAGAAGCAGTGCAGGGCCTTTCGTCAACTCGTCCTCCAGCAGGCGGGACTTCGTCCCTGGAGGCAGCAGCCACTGGACGACCGTCTCGTAGTGCTCAAACACCCACTTGCAGACGGCCTCCGATGTAAAGTTTAGCTTCTTTCTTGGAAAAATCTGGGTGGGAAAGCGTACCCAGAGTGTGAACAACTGTGAACGCGATCAACATTCAATGTTTGTGTTTGGAACAAGGTTGTGCTGGCCCAGTGACGCTGCCTACCAAAGAAGAGTTGAATCTTCTGTGCAGGTAAACCGTTTCATCCTCTCTGAGTGAGACGGCCTCTGCCACGAGTTTGCTCGTCACAACTCCAAACCGCACAACGCCGTGGAAATCTGCACAGGGTAAAACCGCTAAAGCCACAGTATGCAACTTTTACAAAAAATTAATTTTTTCTATATATTTTTACGTATTTGTTCAAATTATCACTATGTAACATGAGACAGAAAATCTGTGAGGAGAAAAAAAAGCTCCACTGCCTTTTCTCTATAGTCCTGCTGTCATATGACCCAACACACAGCTAAATCAGAAACAACCAATCAGAGCCAGGAGGAGGGTCTTAGCGCTGTCAATCACCTCACGTACACGCCCGCTCATGTCATCCTGTTTGCTCTCTGCTCTGCGGCAGCTGGTTCAACACAAAGGAGCCCGTCATGAATGCTAACTAGTTAGCATGACCACCAATGATGGCAGTCCTGTAACGGTGAGTTGTTTTTCCACCATTAGCACATTGAGAAGCGCATACCCTAGAATGACTGCGAGCGCTAAGACCCTCCTCCTGGGTCTGATTGGTTGTTTTTGACTTAAATTGACGACAGCAGAAAGTTTGGTTGGTTGTGGCTCTGGAGCATACAAGTGTTTAACATAATGAGAAGGTGCAAAGACATGACTAACAACCAAGCAACCGTTGCTTTCATTCACATAGGAAGAGTTAGAGGGCTACTTCTAAACTATTGGAGAAAGTCAGAGGTAGAATAAAAAGACAGGTGCTCATATTCCCAGGAGTAAGCGGTTCGGCAAATCCCTCCCAATGTCAGGCTGTACATTGCAGTCGCTAGAGGCCTGTTAGTAAGCTAAATGTTAGCATTCAAGGATCAGCTTTAATTAAAAGGAATCAACAAAAAATGGTCTGTAAGTGACTGTAGAAACGTTGGTTTTGTCAGGAGCCTCAAATAACCGAATAATGTTTAGTTATTGATAAAAGACATTCAGTTTATAAAACAGTTGATAAAACCAGCCCAACCAGCTACAGGTGCTCTGAAGCTTTCACTTTACTGTGTTGACAATCATTTAAACTTTGTTCTTTTTCCTTGTGACTGTACAGAAAATGTCAACGAAATGTGGGGAGGATACCAAGATCGTAAAACTTTTACCTCTCCTTAGAGTCTGCAGGGCAGAGGACAGGTAGGTGACGTACCCTGGAGGCTGTGGAGAGGAATTGAACTGGAAGAATCCCACCACACCAGACTGCCAAACACAAGACACAGATGGGTAGAGAACGCAAGAATGAACCAATGTACAACTGGACAAACAGAGGATTTAATACTGAAGCCATAGGATACCTCATGCTGGGTCAGGAAGTTTTCGAGATGCGCTCTGGTTGGGAGGTAAGTCAGTGGGGTGATGACTCTGAGGGTAAAACTTTCAATATATGGAGCCACAATCGGTCCTCTGTACTCGATTGGCCCAAACCTGCAGCGAAAGAAGCAACGCATGAACAAATCAGAGGCACAATTTGGAAAGTTAGATAAAACATACCTTATTGCTAATCTACTTCTATTGCCATGGACGGAGTGTCCAAAGTGTTCCTAGCCTACAATTCAAGAACTTAGCTTGGCTTTTTGAAAACGAATACAATTAAAATCCTCCTAAAATGGGATACACAAACTAATGACATGCTTCGCTCCATCCATTAAACTTGGCTAATTAAAGGAAGAGCTTTTGAAGAAAAACTGACCCATATCCTGTTCTTGTTAAAAGAAAATTTACACAAAAAAAACTTTTGAAAAAAAAAATTAATTAATTAGAGCATTTTTTTTTTGTCTAATGATGTTTAAATACTTCTTTGTTTCATCACAATATCAAGTACTTAGTTTATTGACATGGTAATATATATAT
>CAEFZY010046504.1:0-19836 GCA_903066815.1 Brachyrhaphis roseni
GTAACAATTCAGAGATCTGACATATTTTTGCCTTTTTGCATCAGCTCTCTCCAAAGACGCGTCTTTGTCTTGTTTGTTTGTCTTTGTCTTGTTTGTGTGTTTGTCTTGTTTTGTCTTTGTCTTTACTATCTGTTGTGTCTCAGGTAATGAATGTATGTCTCTGTGCTTCTGCAGTTTTGTTGTTATTTCATGCTGTTTTCTTCTTTTATTAAACCATGTAATTTCTGTGACGTCATCACGCATTGTTGTACTTCTGTGGCCAGCACGTCGCTCTCCGAGAGGACCCGGATTTAAGGGAGAGAGAGAGCCTGACTTTTTCTAAAAGTTAACTTATTTAAATACTCTTTTTCTTAACAATTACCTTTTTTGCCGTCTGGACTTACTCGGATCAGCTCGGTTTCAAAATTTAGGACTCCTTAAGTGCAGAATATTTAAGGCGCAGAATGTGAATTTTAGTATCTTTTTTTCATTCATGTTGTAAAAAAAAAAAATGCTCCCAAGTAGCATTTCTAGTGTCTTGTAAATCCTTTGACCAATTATCTGTCTGATAACCTCACATCTTGTTCAACCTGAATTTATTATTGGCCTAGAAGTTCAAAAAGTAATAAAATTGCTTTCTAATGAGCAGTCCTTCAGATAGTAAGTAAAAAAAACCCAATCAAAAAAGCCCACCAAAGCGAATGGATTAATGATGAATTGTAAAATTTTTGTTTATATTTTCTCATATTGGTTTATTTTTTCTTAATTTATTTTAAGCTGGAAAACAATAAAAGAAAGCGCTGAACTTTTTTCTTTTTTCTTTTTTTTAAACTGTGTAGGAATTTGGTGGTACGGAGTCCTTGCAGCTTAAATATTTTAGATAATATTCTTTTACCTTTTATCCATGTGGCATAAATTATCAGTGTTAATTTAATTTCAATTACAAAAATGACACTAAAAGCAAAATTTCTAAAATTCTGCTAGGATATCTTTATTATTTCAGTTATAGTAATGTTGACTTTAGCTTAATTTGCTACATGGATTTGGACACATCTATTTTAGCCAAGCTATATACCTGAATAATGTTTTCTTTAATTGCCCATTATGCTAAATAGCATACATATTTTCCGTCCTACCTGGGAAGAGTTACACTAGGAGCATTGCCAAGTGATATTGCTGGGGTAATTGCATAGGCTGCATGCAAATAGATTCTTAATGGTGTTAGATTCTTCAGATACTATGGACTCCTTCTAGTGTTATTTAGTCTGAGTAGCATGATTATCTGACCAGAAGTTTACATAGACTTATTGTGTTTTTAATCTCTTCTCAAGGCCTGAATTGATTTGTGTTTGGGATTGTTGTCCAGCTGGAGGGTTCTTTTTTTTTTCTCCAACTTTCAATCTTTTGAAACAAACTCTCAGATGAAGATAATTTGGTTAGGATGTTCAAGAAAAAAGCACAAACAACTAGGAAACGCTAGAACGCTAGTGTCAACAGCGATGGTTTTACGTTGCCACAGATTGAGAGGTGACTAAAACTGAAGTGCCTTGTTCAAAGCTAACAGCTACAAGCTGCCAACATAGACGAACAAAATTTCTCTAGAGAAATTGTTTTTGGTTAGAGGACACTAATATTGAGCTTTCTATCCAGTAAAGATGAGGTTTTCAAATCTACAAACTCTGTTGTCAACCATGGTTATGGTGTGGGGCTATTTTGCTCTCTGTGGCATGGATGCAACGCAAATTACACCCAAATTCTTCAAATTCACTTCTAATTAAGATGTTAATGGTTGAATCTTAGACATAATTTAGTGTTCCAACAGAAAAGGATCCTAAAAAAATTCAATGTTGCAGTCTATTTGTTCCACCTAGAGAGAAATAAAGCATTTAACATATATTGTTAGAAGTCTAAAATTACTTGTATTCATTTTGATTGACTGCATGTAAATTTATAACCACAACTGTAAACTTATTCCCTGAATCTCAGTGTCTTGGTCCCTGTCTTTGTTTCAGGGGACAGAGCCGTCATCCTCTCTCGAAGATGCCCACGCAGGAGGCTTACTGGCTCGTGATGCAGCTGCCCAGTAGAAGATCCTGGGATTGAGACGTGAATCCCTTTACACCGATGGCCTGGACTGAGTAAGAAACTTGAGACCAAATGTATGACAGGGCACATTATTTTGTCTCTGGTGTCCTTGTGTATGTATGTGCAGCTGATGAGTTTGAGAAGGCCTCCTTGTAAACTTTCATTGTCGACAGGTTTCAGCTGGCCTGCTGAAGCGATGGGGAGCTGCTGGAGCTGTCTGTACAGAGACCCCATCCGAGACAACCATCTCACCAAATTTAAGGTCTCCATTTTAAAACTTTTAACAGACAAATCCTTTGCTGTGCTGTCATTACAGTTCTGGCCCATTTTGTTGGATGTAGTCAGCCTCTAAAACCTGTACTCTTATACGTTTTTCTCAATTTCTGTAAAATTCTTATTTTTATTAACCTTTATTTCACCAGGAAAATCCCACTGAGATTAAAAATAGTTCTTACGCAAGAATTTTGGCCAAGACTGACAGCAGCACACAGTTTACAGAACATTCACAGCTAAATAGAAAAAGTTAACACCGTCATAAATGAACTACATTCCTAAATTAAAACATTTATAGACAAATGATTTCTTCTCCAAATCAGTAAAAATGTCTTAAAAACACGTAGTAATAACAGCACCTGTTATCACATGTTTTTCTGTACCTGGTCCCACAAAGATGGATCAGAAAACTGAAAATATTTCTTTTCAAGTTCACTTTAGGAACCAAGAGTAAAAGTAAGTTATCACTACGAAGTGAATATTCCCTGGTGGATTTTCTATTTATGCAGGCCAACTAATACCAAGGAAGAAATCCGTGTATGAGTTGGTTGATGAAATTTAATTGGTGATGTGTCACTACATTGGATTATTTTATTTTTTTTTAGAAAAAAGTTTTTATGTCAACTTTCTTGACTTTTCACATATGTGTTTAACAACTTCTCTATTTGTTTCTTCTGCATTTAAATGAATTATAAAAGCAAGTATTTAAAAAAAGCTTTAATACTACAGAACAATAGATGTAATACTTAACATAGCGTGAAATGAGACACTGACTATTATCTTGTTTTTTGTACCAAAAATGTGCCAAAACATTTTTTTTTTCCAGTTTTAAAAAAAAACAAACATCTGAACTGAAACTGGGTCGGTAAACACATCAACTTATTACATGCACTTTATTCTGAGTTTAGTAACAATCAGATTAATCAAGGAGAAAACTGTTTGATTTCAGTTATTGGCTGATGGATTGATGCATCTTTCCTTATGACGCATAAAAGATAAAAGAAAATTTTTTTGCATCAAACAAGAACTGAATAATTATTTTCTTAAAAGAGACGAGGAAGAACAAATAAAAAAAAAAACCTTGCAACTTGCTTGCATAAATTCAGTCTAAAAAAACATGGTTAATGTATAACATTGTTGTGTTTTTTCATGCTTTATTTTTGTTGTTTCCATCCCTCTCATGATGTTATTATATTTCACCATCTTTCAGGTCATCAATGTTGATGATGAAGGCAACGAGCTCGGCTCTGGGATCATGGAGCTCACCCAGACTGAGCTCATTCTTCACACACGCAAAAGAGACGCCATCCGGTGGCCGTATCTCTGCCTGCGACGCTACGGCTATGACTCCAACCTGTTTTCCTTTGAGAGCGGCCGCCGCTGTCAGACAGGGCAGGGTGGGTAGCACTTTCTCAGTTTCTATGTACAGTATGGTATTAATATAGAGGAACACTGGATGTATTTTACATTAGTTGTAACACCATTAGTGCTTTTCACCAGTTCAAATATCTTAAGGAAACCTTCAATCAGGGACAGTTGTTGACCACAAGATGTTACTCTTTGTTTCTGTAATGTAACAGTGAGCTTTGGAGATAGTTTTTTTTTTTTTTTTCTCTCTCTCTCTCTCTAGTTGTAGATATGGGTCTTTTCAGATGATCAATATATTTTTTAACTATTCGATTTATCAACACACATTAGCATTACTTGAATTTCATGTCCTCTTGTTTTTCACATTGTGAGGAGTTGTTAAGAGTAATTGCTGTTTGTAAACAGATAAAAAAATATTCCAGTTTAAATTTTTTTTTTTCATTGTGCGAATTTGCCATGAATGTGCATTTTAATGTATTTTACATGAGTCAATGGTCTTGAAAGGCACTAAATTACTTTTTGGTGTTTCTCTTGCCAAATTGTTGCTGAACTGTTGATCTATTAATGAACAAATGGTTACGAGTCGTCTAGACTCAATGGGGTTATGAAATGTGCAGAATTTTTTCCTTTGAATAAGGAATGAAAACATTACGGTTTACTGTTGTTTTTAATTTAATTTTCTTCCTCTTTATTTTGCATGAACCACTGGGCTATATAAATAAACTTACCATGCTATGGATTTAGTTTTATCCCTTTAATTCCTCTTACATGCCATGTTTTGTTTGTGTTTAAACCAGGAATCTTTGCATTCAAGTGTTCCCGGGCTGAAGAGATCTTCAACCTGCTCCAGGAGCTGATGCAATGCAACAGCATCAATGTGGTGGAGGAGTCAATGATGATGAGTCGAAGTGGCCACACACCAGAGATGGACATGTCTCGGACACCACAGACTCCCAACAGTGAGTCACACCTGCTCATGCAATGCCTGCCTAACTTGCATGCAGCAATGCATTGATAGGATTTCTGCAAGCTTCAGTCAATTTAAATTTTAAGAGTTGAACGATTTACAAAAAAAAATAAGAATAACCCAAGGTAGCTTAACCTTCCTAACAAGTATCTCATATTGAAGTGACTGAAACAGGTTAAATATACATTTATTCACATAGGTTTGTGTTTAAGACTCTAATGCCACCTATGTCTTTGACACCTTAAAATGCGATGCAGAAGGCTTAGTACTGATTATTGTAGACAACTACTGAAGTCTCTACTTTTAAGCTAAACGAAGCTTGTTAAATCTACACTTTTTCCACAACAAAGTATCTGTATAACAAACAATAACCTTTTTTCAAATCTTAATTCCAAACAAAAGTGTGTTCATTTTTATGGTCTCAATACTCGGTTCTCCTCTTTTTCCTTGAATCATTGTGGCAATGCAGCACATCTCATAGAGATGCCACGATCACCTGCTGAGCTGCGATGGAAGCCCAGATTGCTTTGTCATCTGCCTTGTTGGGTCTGGTGATTTTCTACGGGGTTAAAGGTCAGGGGCATTTACTGGCCAATCAAGAACATTGAGTGAGTTGTTGGTGCCTTTGGCAGTGTGGGCAGGTGCCAAGTCCTGCTGGAAAATAAAATCAGCATCTTCATACAGCATGTCAACAGATAGATGACTGTTTCTGGTAGATGACTGCATTGATTGTGGACTTCAGAAAATACAGTGGACTAACACCAGCAGATGATATGGCACCCCAAAACCATCACAGAAACGTCACACTGGACTTCAAGCAATGTAGATTCTGTGCCTCACTGCTCTTCCTGAAGTCTACTCCTTGTGAAGCTTCCTCAAATTCTTGAATGGATTTCGCTTGACAATCCTCTCAAGGCTGCAGTTTTCCCTGTTGCTGGTGCAACTTTTTTCTTTCCACTTAATTTCTTTGGATATACTTGGATATAGCACGCTGGGAACAACTGATTTCTTCAGTAAAGATCTTCTGTGACTAAATTTCCTTGTGGAGAGTGTCAGTGACTGTCTTCTGAACATCTGTCCAGTCAGCAGTCTCTCCCATGATTTGGTAGTCTACTGACTGAAACTAAAAGACCATGTAAACCATGGTGTCCGGCAAGGGCAGGTGTCCTGTCACTTTTAGACGTGTTTCAGTTCCAACAGAGCTAATTCAAATGGTTGAACTAACTCTTCAATATACCATACAGTTCTTCAGATGCCTGTTAATGAACCATCATTCAATTCAAGTATGTCGACCCAGGGAAAGAATTAAAATATGCGAGAGACCAGCCCTTGAGTATTCACTTTGGACACCCCTGATTTAGAGGCTGCTCCTCTACTGCCCTCAAGTGGTGAAAGAAAGAAACCACAAGTTTTTACGCTCTTTAAATCAGACATCTTCTGCTTTACTAATTTATAGTTTTCTTTAAGGATTAGAAATTAAAGTCTAAGTTCTTAAAGTCAATTTACTGTAATTTTCACAGTTTCCTTTCACCTTCTTAGAATTAATCTTTGTGGTGAAATTTTCTTCAGTTGCTCAGAGTTTCTGTAGGTTTCACTAACTTAAATTTAAAACATTTTAAGACCTTTTAGACCATTACCATTACCTATAACACCACAGAAATGTATGAACTTTGTCCAGCCGAGCGGCGATAAATTTGTGCTTACCTATGATAGATGTAAAAAAGCTAGCTAGATAGGGGTATGCCAGTAGTGATATACTGGTAGCCTCAACCACCTCAAATCACAGAAAGCTTGACAAGTTACAAAAAAATAATGCTTGGAATATATTTTTGATTAAATAGTTCTGCCAAGACAAAAATTAAGACCTGTGATTAGCAAATTCATTTTTTAAAACTATATTGGTCTTTGATATAAGACATTTTAAGGCATTAATTTTGGATGCATTAGTTTAAGACTTTTTAAAGATTCACAAACACCCTGTATCCCTCCAACTTCCTTCCCACATTTAGAATGTCTTCATTAATATCACCACAATTATTATATATATATATTTACAAATGCAATCAAATGCCTTTTAAGTGCTTGTTGAAATAACCATCCTTTTTAAGTACTGTAAAGAAAATAATAAATCCAGCCAAATATTTTGAGTTGATTGACTGTCACCTTCCTGGTTTCTCTTGCTCTGTATTGTCTACAGCTCCAGCTTTTCCTGTCCAGTCCTTTCCAAACGGATATCCAGGTTATCCCATCAGAGGGGATTCCTCCCAACCATCTCTTGATGATCATGGACACAGTCTCATGGCTTTGGAAGACCAGGTAACTCCTGTTTGGACCTCATAGCATATTTCCTTTGAATCCCAAGCTTGAACCTGTCTGTATTTCCTAACAGACTCACACCTATGTGAATACTGTGAGTATGGACGGAGAGCTTTCCATGCGTCACTGTGTGCACTCTCTGCCTGAGGTGCGGCCTAGCGCTTTGCCCGAAACGACACGTGGAGCCATGCCTGTCGGAGGCCAAGGGAACCCACAGTCCAACATGAGATGCTGTCCGCTTGAGGAGCGCAAAGACCCCCAGGTGTTCCTGCAGCCGTCCTCGCAGGAGGTCAAGTTCATGTTGGGGCCCACTCCAGCTCAGCGCCATCTCATGGAGAGGGAGAGGCTCGGGCACAATCCTTGCAACCTTCAGCCAGCAGAGGGTGCTACAGGTTCAGAGACGGAGGGGGACGAGTCTGGGATGCACTTGTGCAACTCTCACTCCTATCATCATTTCCATCACCACATGCACCGGCATCCGAGTCACGAGCGCCCAGACAGCTCCCAGAGTGGCGAGCTCACCTACGAGAACATCAATGGCCTGCGGAGCAGCCGAAAGCAGCGCCTGAGCCCCAGCAGCGTGTCGCAGTCTGTGGGCTCGAGCAGCAGCAGCAGCACTGGGGATAGCCACTCACTCTCACTGTTGCACTCACTTGGCCACGGCCCTTCATCTCTGCCACCTCAGGGCTACGCCTGTGAGAGGGGCATGGGCGGAGGCCACCGCCGGACAGCTCTTCTCAACTACGAAAACCTGCCCTCACTGCCACCTGTGTGGGAGTACAGCGCCTTGCAGCGGGACGATGAGCAGGAGGAGGACGATGAAGATCAAGATGAGGATGAATATGAAGAAGAGGAGGATGACTTTGATGAGTACGAGTTCTCTGAAGGCCCAGGAACGCCCAACGGGTACCACCAGGACAGTCGGGGTATCCATCGAGACGCCCTTCAGAACTATGTCAACACAGAGCAGGTGCAGCCGCCCCGGCTCCGGCACCCTTGCCCCCCGCATCCTCGGGCATGTCGACCAGACAGCGCAGGGCGAATATTTAGCTTTGATTTCCGAAGGCGATCACATTCAGGGGTCGGAGGTTGCGAGCATGGTCACATGCCTCCATCGCGGCAGCTGAATTACATTCAGGTGGACCTGGAGGAAGAACCTCCCCGCCAAGCCCTCGGCAGCGGGGGTGCCCAGCCACAGCACCAGCGCCTACCACCCAAACAATGTGGCCCGCCGGTACCCAGACGCAGCGAGTGCTACGCCGTGATTGACCTGAAGAAGACCGCTGCCATGTCCAACCTGCAGAAAGCTCTGCCCAGGGATGATGGGACTTCCAGAAAGACTCGCCACAACAGCACAGACCTGCCTCTGTAAATGAAGTTCAGACTGGAGACAGATGAAGGCCTCATCCTCATGTTAGCACACTGGACCCTTCACTGTCATCCATCCATTCAAGCGTTGGGCTGGCTAAAATGGTACAGGTACCTAATTAGAAACTCAGTGAAAGTGAATGGAAATGAGAAAAGTCTGAGGAGAATTTGAAGTTATCTTTATTTGCCAAACATCAGGTTAAAACTTTCTTAAGAGCATCAAGTTTCATATAAATATATGAAGGCAGTGCCTTGCAGAAGTACTTGTGTCTCTTAAAGTTTTTCACAATTTGTAATGCTATGAACACAAACCTAAATGCCTTTTTGGGGGGATTTTATGTGATAGACCAACACAAAGTAATAACCAATAGTGAAGGGAGTAAAAATTGGTATTTTTTGACAGGTTTAAAATATTTACAGCCTCTAACAGGCTTTCTCCCAGGTTTGAACTGGAACTAGCTCCATCCATCTTCTTAACAACTCTGACCAACTTCCCTGGTCCTACTAAGGAAAACTGTCTCCACAGCATGATGGTGCCACCACTATGTTTCGCAGTGAGGATGATGTTTTCAGGTTGATGTACAGATATAATTTTACATATACACCAGAAATGTAAATTTTGATCTCATTTGTCCAGATCAGCCTATTCCAAATATTTGCTGTATCCCTCACATGCATTGTGTTTAGAACTTCTTGTGGCTTTCTTCTTGCAAAGCTTCCAGAGATCACAGATTTGTGGTGGACATGACTCCTCATCATGTCAGCAGATCTTCCCACCTCAGCTGTGGATCACTGCAGCTCTTCCAGAGTTACTATGATCCTCTTGGCTGCCTCTACATCCACAGGAGTAAAGTTGTGTTTATACAGAGATAAAATTTGTCACAGGTGAAAAGTATTGATTGATTAGATGACTTTAGAAGTCAGTTAGTTGCATTGAACTTTATTATTATTGTGCTGGTCTGTCTCATAAAATCCCAATGACATGCATTGAGTTTTGGTTCAGGTACGACAAGGTGTTTTGCAAGACGCTGTATTCTTCTAAATATGATTCTTTATGCTTTGCTGTTGTCCAACAGAGGTCTTCATTTTTGGTGGAAGAAGTCATTGCCATACAGTATTATCAAGTTTGATATTTCTTGCATTTCATTCATGTTTTTTTTTTTTTTACATGTAATATTCTAAACATCAGAGAGGAACCATTGATGGCATGAAGGCAGGTCAACGGTTTCTTTTCTGACCGGTGTTCATACCTCATCACAAGTACTTAAATCTAATGTTGTGGCTCGTATGTTTGTTACTGTATGCCTAAAAAGCATTTTGCACACAATCCTATGGAATTGTATCGAATCATATTGTAGAAGCTGTCTTAATCGAGCAGAGTTTGAAAGACAAAAAAAACAGGATAAAAAGAAAAGATTGGGAGATTTGGAGAGTAGTGCTTAATTATATGATGGTAAACGTAGCACACGCAGAGTAAATTAAGTTTGGCTCTCTGGTGTTGGCATGCAGAAATCAAAACCGTAGCATATCATCCTCAGTCACATCTCCTGCATATCATTCCCGACGCAAGGGAGGGTGGGTCCATGCCAGTCACGTTGCACTTTTGACTTTAGGCCACTTTGTCACCACTGCAACCACAGGTTGGGTCCTTTTTGCCACAAAAATGGGGGCCAAAGGGACACTGTTCGACATCAGCTTCAATAGTTCAATAAAGTGTTCTCGGTTAGAGATGTTGATGACCTCAAACAGTGGCATTAAGCTGTAACTTCATGGGAACTGAGCTAAATCTATGATTTATCAGTTATCAGGGCTGTTTTAAAGGGGGTTTAAGCATGTTGCAAAGTCATAAAGTTGCTTTTTTTAAGTTATTTATAAACCGTCTCAAATATTTATTTATTTATAACATATTTATTTATTCATTAAAAAAAAAAAGTGTAATTTATTTTTCCTCCATACAATGACCAGCGTTTTGTAGTCCAGTAGGTAATCTGGAGACCAAAGTTTCAACTCAAATTATCACTGGACTCTGGTGTATTACTGTTATTAATATGCTTAAGTATATTTTTGAAAAAAAGAATGACTGTATTTATATTTTAAGTGCCAAATTGTAATTGCTACCAGTAGGAAGAATGAAAAAGTAAAATGTGCCATAGGGACTTTTTTAAGGGGAAATTGGGGGAGAGATGAGGCACAAAGTGAAAATGGGTGAAGAGGGGTACAAATAAATACAACGATCCAGTTTTTTGAAAGTTTTTCAAATTAAAATAATAAAAACCACACATTCCACCTCATCCACATCGATAGCCATGCTAAAGGGAAACACGAGAAGGATAATCTTTTAGTCTGATAATCACTGTTCTGGTGGTTTTTTGCTGCTACTTGTATATACTAACAGTAGCCCATATAAGCTACAGGTACATGTCAAAATGAGAAAAATAATGTGATGTCAGACTTTTTACCATGTTGTCAATAGGAATAGTGTCGTTGTCGTCTTCTGGTTTTATTTGTGGGCGGCAGGAATGTCACGGCTCATTTCAGAGGGGGTCAATGTGGTCAAAACTTCGTTCCATGCAGACAGATTTATCCTGAACTGACTGAAAGAAAACGTAAGGGAATCACAGGCATTCATCTTTATTCCGATTGCTCATATTAGCTTTGCGTGTAAAGCTGATGGAAAGAGAGATGATTTTAGATTTACTCTTGTGGAATCTTTGGAAGGCAGATTCACTGTGGCGTTTAACTCAAGGTGATCTTTTTGTCTTTCAGCCAGAGTGTTAATTTGAAACAGGTGCAGACTCTCAACTTCTGACAGGCAATTCTTTTTTTTGCTTCGTAGGCTGCTTTAGGTGTTAAACAAAGGAAAACACTGCAGATCACCATGTTAGTAAAACATATGTTTTATTTACAAAAAAGCTTTGAAATAATTTAATTAGTGATGGAAAAAAACATATCTGCATTTCAGTGATTGTGTCTTTCTCTACGTGGTACGTAAAATTCAGATTTTATCTGTGTGTCTATCAGTTAAAGAGGGGGTATTATGAAAAGTCATCTTGAAATTTTATATAGTTTTCTGTTATTCTCTCAACAAAATAATAGTTGGTGGAACTGAGCGTTTGCTGAGCCCATCATAGGAACTTCCTCTCAGTCCCAACACTTGTAAGAACGGTTGTAAACAACATAATGGAGGAGCATTGTTGTGATGATGTCTTGAAGGTAGCGTGTCGGAAAGAGCAGGAGCTTAGGAGACGTAGGCCCATCTTCAAGGCATCAAATTGCTTCATCAAATTTCTTTTAAGTCATGTTGATATGTACAGCATTTTCATAACAGCTGAAAGAAAGATGGTTACCTGATAGTTGTGTGAAATGGCACAGTGTGTTAGTAAAGGACATAATACTCCTCCTTTAACATTTTTCCCACCTCTACGGTGTACGTTTTAGGACAGATTTTATTCTGATGCAGACTTTATTTCCAAGACCTTTTCATCTGAAGACGTTTTTTCTGAGACCTTTTATTCTATTGCCTTTCAGTCATAGGTCTGATGGTATTTTTGTCTATGGTCTGACATCTGAGGCCGTTTGTTCTAATGTGTGAGGATGTTTTCCTGAGACCTGAGGATGTCCTAAAAGTACACTGCACACTGCAGCAGAAGCTTCAAATAACCACATCAGAAGTTGAGAGCTTGCATTTTGTTTAGTTTTTGTACTGGATAAAAAAGACACCTTGAAGCCAACATTGATGGCTGAAGCATTGATGCACAGAGGGATGTTTACATTTTTGCAATAATAGGACTATTATTGTTTGACAGATCTAAATTGGAACAACACGTGAAGTGTGAAATCTGTAGCTTGTAGAGCTGTAAGCTATATGTACGTGTTCGCCTTCGAGGAGCAGATGTAGAAAATCTACCAAAAAAAAAAAATGTTTTCTTTATCGTTACTTGACTCTTACATCACCATGCAGTAGGTGACCACTGAGAGTGCTTGTAGTAGATTATCTCGTGTTACAACTTTTAAAGCAGCGGTGTTTAATCTTACAAAAATCAGCAGGTGATCTATGTGTATTTTGACATGTGGTTTTAAAGTCATTACACTAACTGTGGTAACTACTTTTGTTTATTGAATAATAACCTCACCCAATTTTTTAAAGCATCAGCACCAGCTTCTATTGTGTTCATGGGCCAACAATCAGTAGAAATGGGAACATGAAACAAACATCCTCCAGGTCTTTCTGTTGCCAAGCCATTATGTGATTGTATTCCTCTCGAGGTCAAGCGAAGTGCAGCTCCGAGCTCAGTAACTCTGTGGAACTGGATTCACATCCATGCCGTTTCAAGGCTTTCATAACTGTTGAGTGTTGATGCTTGAGGCCCTGTTTCACACAGGTGTTAAGGATGCCGGTTAAAATTAGTTTTTTGTAATCTGGGGGGCAAGTAGCTACAAGTTGAGATCATAAACACATCCCATCAATAGTTTTGACAAACTGGACTTACAGAAGAAAGAAGTTGAAGTTTTAAAAAAAGGGCTTGCTCTGTTTTTACTGTGTAAAATGTGACTGCGTCCATATACCTTATGTGTTTATTTCATTTTCATTTGCATTGTGCCTTGCATTCTCACACTGGTTTAACATTTTCTTTGCTGGAAGTAAAGGTGTTTTTTTTGTTTTGTTTTGTTTTTAAAGGTGCCTGTTGGAAGTTTGGAGACATAACGAGGCTTAAAGAAAGATGTTTTCAATTTCAGGTTCTGAAAATAATGTGCCAAGATCTGATTTGCATATCACTGCTTTTGCAAGATTTTCACTGAAAGAATGTTTGAATCAGTTGGTTAAATTATAGTCTCTGCTCAGATTTGGAGAAGCATGTTGCCACTCTCTTGTCTTTGCTTTATTCCATGGTCTAAAAACTTTTTTTTTTCAGAAAAATTTTGTCACATAGGCCAAAATATATATAAAAAAAAATCATAAATCCTCTTTTCTTGGTTTTACGTACAGTATATCCCAAAATTTTACATACAAGATAAAAGTATTAAGGGAAAAGCATTACAAAACTACACACTTAACATAACACCATTTAGAAGCACCTTCTAATTCAGCTGTAGCTTTCAGTTGTTTTTGGTTGGAGTTCAATTGCACCCGACCGACATCTAGACTTGACAAAGTCAAGATTTTGAGGTGATCCCTTGTGCACAGCCCTCTGAGTCTATTGAACTACCCATATTTTCTGCTGTATTTATTTCTGATCTCCAGCTCGGCTGCTCCAAACCCTCCATTTCATTTTCTTTGGTGCTCTGTTGTTTTGTATGAAAAATCACCAAAGGACTCTTGCCCAAAAAGTGCAAGTTTGGTTTTATGAAATAGTTTATAAGATCTGCATGTTTCCTTTGGGACAAAAGAATTCATAATTTTTGTCCAGGACATTGCAGATGGTTCTAAAATGTAGAACATGGTCAATGCTTGTTGGACGTTTCAGCTGCTCATTCAATTTTGCTCGGGGTCTCTGTAGCCCCCCTGACCAATTGGAGTCTCATCTCTTGAGTGGTTTTGGGGAAACACCCAGTTTTTCCAGTGCCCCCTCCCTATGTTTCCTCTAATTGTCAGTGGTTACCTTCATTGTATTATGTTGTGGTGTATGCATATTGCGCTGAGATTTTTTTTTTTTTTTACAATCTTCCTGGCTGCTACCTTTGAATAGTGAGATTACTGTGACGTCATGTAACCTTTTTGAAAAATCTGGCTTCAGCTATAGGATGCAAATATTAAAGTCTTGCAAGGTGAACTTCTCTATAATTAATAGCAAATGTGAAGTTTCAAAGTCATTGGCTTTATGGAGCGGCACGTAGCTATAGTTTACAACACTACCTGAAGGCGCCTCAGTAGCGGTTTTCTCCTGCTGATTTGTCTCATCTGGAAAAAGATGAGACAAATAACTACAAATATATACATTGACACCCAAGGGCACTTTACAGTCACCAGATAATCCGACATGCATGTTCCTGAACTCTGGGAGGAAACTGGAGTCTCCTGCAGAAACTGACGCATATACAGGAAAGAACCTAAAAACTCCTCACGTCCCAACTCTGCATCCTAAAATTAGATTAAAATAGTACCATTAAAGTTGCACTTTGAATCAGTTGGGATCGTTTTTGAAGTCACATTCATAGCAAAGACTCAGGAGTGGCATCATTGTACTTCTCCAGCTCTTGGATAGTCATCTAAAATGTGGATGTAATCCTGTCAAATCTGAATGCACTATCATGTTTTTGTAAGAACTAACAGGAGCAGAAAATTGTTTCAGAAGACACATTAATGAAGGCATAAATCATGACCGAAGCTGTGTATTGTCAAATACAAGGAGTTAAATATCAGGGGATTGTGCTGAATTTCATGACAATCTGATTTCTCATCAGCTGACAACTGTTCTTGTAGTGACCATGGGAATACTATTTATTTATTTATTTGTTTTTAACATTTTTTTGTGCACTTCTCAAACATGGATTTTAATCAATGTGTACGTTTTTAAAGTAGAATTTAATTTAAATCTGGCATCAGATTCTAAGAATACAGTAAAACCAGAGAGACAAAGCCAGCAGTCAGTGCCACACATCATCTTCATTAAGTTTCCATTCTCATCTTAGTGATTTGCCTCTTTTTTTTTATGCATCATATTTAAAAATATCTTCCTTCATACAACATTATCCAAATAACATGTTGTTAAACCTCAACTTTCTGTCCCAGCTGTGAGTTAAATCTGTCAAATACTGAAAGTATCAGAAGACTAATATCTCATGTTATAACTGTGTATTTTACTTTTAAATCTCTTTTTCTTGTCTGGTACTGGCTGTAATTGCCACCAGAGGGCGATGTACATGTACGGCTCTGAGCTGTACATTTTCCCTTTTTTTGTGACAGATTTGTGTATTTATGTGCAGGTGGGAATAAAACTTTGTGACTACTATATGAATTTCTGAATGGAATGAGTGCCAAATATGCCTGAGCATGATAAATTGTGTTACTCAAGAGGAGCTGTCAGTAATCCTGACTCATGAAAGTGAGGCTTGAGTGACTCACTGCAGCTGAGGAAAAAAAAAAAATTGAATGCACAGCTGAAGGGTTGATCATGCTCAATATTTTTGCTGAAAGTGCGAAAAACTTTAAGAATTTTTGTCTTGTTTTTAAAAAAAGGGGGGAAAAAAAGTTTCTTCAAAAATATTTGTTGTATGTTTCTGTGTCCATCCATGGCTTAAAAATGCTGTCAGTGATGGTCTTCTTCATGCACCATTAGCAGTGAATATTAAAAGCTGATTTACTTTATTTTTTTTGGACTTGGTAAAAAGAAAAAAAAAAACACATTTGGGTTACTTTCATTCTTGAATTATTCAGTTTTTGTGTGTTTCTAATCATCCCGAAAACAAAGTGAGCCTGACATTCGATGAATTTTATTCTGGATTTATTCAATTATTTGTCCAAAATGTAAAAGTAAATGTAATTCTAATATTAAAATGAAACTATGAAAATATCTTGCTGTCCACCACTGTCATTTTTAAAAATCTGTGTCCAATCTAGGATATTTCTTTGGTGGAGCCAGGCCTTGCCAAATTCATTACTAGTCTCAGATGAGATTTTATTCATTTATTTATGTATTTTATTTATTTTGACTACAGAGCATTAAACTTGAGAGGCAGAAGAAATTGACTTTATGTGCAAAGCAATTATAAAGATAATTGTTCCACTGCAGGCGATGTATTTCAGTCATACTTTAGCAATATCTGTGCTTTCAGGGGACGTATGTTTGAACCCACTTGAAGCAGATCATGTTCAGCTGTCTGCAACTACCGGTTTAACAAGACAAATCATCAACCATCCATGTAGACATAGTTATTTTTGCCTTTGTTGTTTTTTAAATTTTTTCCTTTGTCCAAAGTTTCAAAAAGTTTAACTGTTTGTAACTGTTTCTATCACTTTGACTGTTGAACAAGTGGTGTAAGTAGTTTTTGTTTTCAGTTTTCACAACAAATAAGTTGATCATGCAACAAGCAGGTACAGGCCACATGGAAGTTAGTGACATTGCCATAGAAAAGAACTCATGGTCCTTGACCTGCACGTAGCAACCGCAAACTTACTGTACTCTTTTCTTTTCAAAATAGCTCAAGCTCAGCTTAAGAGGAAAGCATCTGCAAAGACCAGTTTTCAAGTTTTGCTCCCGATTTTCAGTTTTTTTTTTTTTTTAAGTTCTGGACTTTGACTTGGCCATTTCTACATTTGCTTTAATATAGACCAGGAATTGTTGAATCCAAGCCTCAACGGCTGCTGTCTCACAACTTTTAGATGCTTCAGCATACCTGAGTCAAATAATCAGAACAATAACAAAACTCTGGAGAACTTGACTTAATTCAGCCGTTTGATTCAGGTGTGATGGATCAGAGACCAACCTGATCCAGACTCTTCCTTTGTAACTCTGGCTGTATGTTTAGGATCCTGCTTTATTGTTTTCTCCAGATAAACGAGGCAATCTATGATTAGTCCTAATGGTAGATAGCATTAATCATATTTACATAATATTTGCTGTTAGTATCCAGCTTTTTGGGATGTACAAAACGCGAAAGCACAAACTAAATCGGCTAAATGACCAACCCGAGACTCAAACACTTCCCATAATTTAAATGAGTGGACTATATTTGCTTACTATTTCTCTTTTAAGCTGAATTTTGTCTGTCAATAAGCCCTAAAAGTGCTAAATTGATAGTTTCTTCATTGCAAAACAGCTGATTGTAACTTGCCCAGGATTGTTCTGGAAATTCCCTCCAGAAAATCTACTGCACACAGAAGGACTTACCTGAAACTTTAGCAGCTTTGTGATGAAACAGAGGAAGAGAATTGAAAATGTCATCAAGTGTATTTCAGAAAGCTGGATGACTGGAGGCTAAAGGGAGGTTCAGGACAAGCGTGTAAAAACTTGAATGTTTAAAATAAGCAAATCAGGAAAACATTAGAAAAAAGTCTTTATTGTTGGATGAATACATTTAAACTTATATCAACTTAAAAAAAATTATTTGTTAATCTGAAACACTTCCCAAACATTTTCTGGCTTTGAGGGCACAGAGAGGTAAAATGTTCTGGTGTTATTTTAAGTTCTTTTTTTTTTTTTCCTACAAAAACGTCTTATTGGCTGCAAAAACATTGAAAACATGCTTATTTTCTTAGCACCTACCACAGAGTATAAAAAGCTACAAAATGCTTCACAGTGAAATACAATAAAACTGAATAGTAAAAATTAGTCAAACATTTGAAAACAACATACAAATGATTCAGATATTCTGTCATTTCAGAGTTTAACTGAAGATATTTGTCACTCAGCCATTTTTTTTTAAATGTTTGACTAGCAATCGATTCTGCTGTTATGTAACTCAAATTCTGTAAAGCAGAACTTTTGGATGCATTCACCCGAGAGGGAATTCAGCCTTTTTTGATTAGGGTGTGTTGGAGCAGGGATGCATCTGAAAGTTGCAACACTGTCGAGAACTGGAGCTGCAGACCTCTGCTTTAAGTCAACTCTACAATTGAATATAATCTCCACAAAAAAAATAAAATAAATAATAATAATAATCAAAATTGGTTAAGCTAAATAAAAAATAAATACTTTACAGTACAAACCACAGGGTGAAAATAGCAATATAAATTATTTTTATCATATTTTTCCATTATGACAGGTGAGGCTCTGCCAGATCTGGTTGCACTGGTCACGGACTCACCGCTTCACACTAAGAGCTAACGGGTCACTAAAATCTCTCCTGCGTGGACTGCGTGAGCAGACACGACTCAGCTGCCTGGTTTAAATCAGCAGCTGCGCTAATCTGGCCCACTCCTGGTCCTGCCACAGTGGATAAGTACAACGCGGAAGTGGCAGGATTTCCAACCCTTTCAGGGACAAACGGGTTTGGTGAGTGTGACACCAAACCAGTTCAAGTGTAATTACATCACAGAGGATCCCGCGGAAAACACAACTAGTGTTCCCAGTGGCTCAAGCTGAGAGGAATACTGGTCGGATCCCTGTGTTCCTGGAAGGAGCTTTGTGTGGGGAGGAGGCTCAAAGAGATGGAGGGGTAAGTGTTCACCGTCTATTTTATCCCCACTGCTTTAAAAAGAAAAGTCACGCTTTAAAACAAATCTTTCAAGTGAAACTCCTGGTAATCCTGCAAGCTTTAGTCCAGCAATTAAACTTATTGAAGCTTCTGAGCCAAAAATGATCAGCTGAGTAAGTAAACCAGTTTAGCCAGGGTCTGAACGGTTCACAATGTAAAAGAGTCAGAGAGCCGCAGGGGCTTCTCGATGATAGCTTCTCTCTCAATTCTTCAGCATGTCAAGAGAGTTTGTGAAAGCAAACAGCGTGGACGGGTCCCATCAGGGGAGCGTCTCCGGAAAGAAGGCCCCGCTGCTGGACCGCGGCCAGTGGGCGAGCAAGCTGGAGTTCCTACTGGCCGTAGCGGGAACGCTGGTTGGACTGGGAAACCTGTGGAGGTTCCCCTACTTATGCTACAAAAACGGAGGAGGTAGGTCCTGAAAAAAATAAATAAATAAAAGAGAAAAGTGTAAATAAATAAATATGCAACTCTTTAGCTATGTCACTGGCCATTGTAGTGTTTTTTCCCCTAAGTTTATTCTAATAATTATTTGGTTGTGTTGATGGAAATGGCATAAAATTTAACCAGTTTTTGCATTTTCAGAGCAAACACTCTCCCAAATTTGACTTCCCTTTTTAGATGCAGTCTGTCTTGAACATACATTTTTTTCATTTCTGCTTTTGAAGTCCCTTCTTTTTTTTTTTTTTTTTTTTTTTTTTTTTATTGATTTCCAATAAGTGAAGGTATTTTTGCTTTTTCCATATACAGTACACTTGCAAATCTATTAGGAAAAAGTTTTTTTTTTACTTCAACAAGTTGGCACAAACAATTAACAATCAGATTTTTCATTTGTTCTTTTTTATTGAACAATGAACACTGAAGTCACAAAAGTTACGCAGAACCAAGTAAAAGGGGAACATTCAATTTACTGTATGAGTGTGTACCTATTTTTGTTCAAAGCTCAGTCATCATGATCATCATCATCATCATCACATACAGCAGTAAGCCTTGGCCTCTCACAATCCTGACACCAGTTTACCACCATGATAGATACTGAACTATCCAAACTGGAAACACCCCACAGGAACACAATTTCAGGGTTTAAGCTTTGACCCAGTCAACTGATCATCCCAGTTTAGCTCCTGTCAAACTCACTTACACCCTTAAATCTGCACATTTTTCCTGTTTCAGATTATATCAACTTTGAGGACAAAATGTTTAGCTGTTGCCAAATATGCCATTCACTGACAAGTGCCTCAAGGAAGATATAATTAGTGTTAATTGGTTCATGGGGCTGCACAGTGGTGCAGTTGGTAGCACTGTTGCCTTGCAGCAAGAAGGTTCTGGGTTCGATTCCCGGCCCGGGG
>CAEFZY010046505.1:0-54023 GCA_903066815.1 Brachyrhaphis roseni
TGCATTTAGTTTTTTTATTGCTATCAGGTAAAAACTGTCTCTAAGGCGGTTGGTTCTTGTTCTGATTGCTCTGTATCGGATGCCTGAAGGCAACAGATTAAACAGAGAATGTCCAGGGTGGGAAGTGTCCTTTCTGATGTGTTGTGCTTTTTTAGACAGCGGTCGCTGTGCAGGTCTTCCAGTGTGGGGAGAGGGCAGCCAATGATTTTTTGGGCTGTATTCACAACCCTTTGGAGAGCTTTCGTTTGAGCCGTAGTGCTGCTGTTATACCATATGCAGATACAGTTCAAAAGTTCCTTCAGACATCACTGGGCTCTGAAGCGTTTTCTCAGAAAACCATCAGCTGTAGAGCAATCCTGAGGAGATTTTATAAAACCTGAAAGACGGCGCTATATCATGACCAAACATCATGACTGAAGATCAGAGTTTCTCAAACTTTTTCAGCTGAGAATCATTTAACCAATTTAACAAACACTTAAAATTACCCCCAAAGTAACACAACATCTGAACTCACTTATTATTGTCGTCTTAGTTCACCGGGCGGCCATGTTTTGGAAATAAAACCATGAACACTTTGGGAGTGTTTTAACTTATTTACAGATTCTCAAAGTTTGGATTCTAAGCTTTCCAATGATGTCAAATGGAAATCAAGCAATAAATTGTTCTTTACTAAGAGTTTTGTGTATTGACAACATTTTAGGGCCGTTAGTGATTCTGAAACATAATAAAAGACAAATAGACTTCAAAGAGAATCCTTTGAATCCTTTTTAAAGAGAATCCTTTGGTAAACTAACTGCACTTTAAGCTAACGTCATGGCAAATAAACGTTTGTTTACATGCAGTATCTTGTGGACCACCAGAGGCCCACGGACCACCAGTTTAGAGCGTTATTTGTAGCCGTGAGGGTGAGTTAAAAACTCTTCATCAGTGAATAAAAGGACGGTCTTCCTCACTTTAACTTATCAGCAGTTCCACTCTGAAATCTGACTTTTCCCTCAAACTTCGCAGCATTTAGAGGGAAGATGTAGAAAAACTAATAGGAATCAAAAAACTGTCTTCACCTCTGATCAGACCACAGATTTACCTACGAATTGAAGTTAAATGGTAGAAACTATGATGACAGAAAATTCTCTAAAGTTGTGGATTTTTCAACTCTCGACTCCATCCATTCCTACGGTATTTTTGGAGTTTCGCCATGGTAACAAATAATTTCCCACATCTTGAGATTGAGCTGCACATTTTGGTGTAAATTGTGGGGTTTCACCTGAAGACAGAACATTAGAAATGCTGCGGAACGACTTTCGGTTTTATCGTCTCTTCACTGGCTTCCTGTTGAATTTTTAATTTGTTTTTTATTTTTTTTTTAATGGTCTTACTATTACGTAATGAAAGCTTCTTCATTTATGATGCTGAAGAAAGGTGAATATTTTACTCACCTTGCTTTGTTATGGCAGAACAAAATTACCATGATTGCAAAAACCTGGTCAGTTTGGACTGTGCCAAATATTTTTAAATTTTATTTTATTTATCTACTTGTCTGTAAAATATATCAGCCTTAAAGAAACTAAAAACAAAAGTCCATCTGGAGTTCACGTCCTGCCGACTGACCTGTCTGTTGCTCCGCGGCAGCCGAGCCAGTCGAACTCCGGACATGTCGAACAGTCGGACCTGCCGATTGTCATGAGGAAGGGCGATGATCTTCTGGTTCACCGACACGCTGATCCTGATGGGAAACAGGAAATAAAATAATTACTCCTAACTTCCTGCTGCACTTGTGACGAAGAAAACAGATGTAAAGGAGATGTTGGTGATGAAGTTACTGGATGAAAATGTGAGGACAGATTATTTCCCACAGCTGACCGCAGCCTCCAGAAATGAATAAATCTGACTTTGTCAGTGGATTTCCCTTTATTAGGTGGTAAAAATGCATTTTAAGTAGAATTTAAAGAAGAAACAAAGTAGAATGAATAAAATGTAACACTAGAACTAGGACTTTACATTAACAGACTTTACCTGAGTCACTTTGGAAACAGGACTGATACAACAAGCTGAACATGGGATCATTTCTCATGTCGTCTTTAGTGCTTTTGTATTTGGGATTTACATGATTTTCATTTGTTCAAATCAGTTTAGCTTCAATAGTTCAGGTGAGACGATGCTTCGCTGCATTTTTTGTCTCCAGCTGTAAAGAAAAAGTTTCTTGTCCTCTCTCTGGGATTATTCGAGCCACCAAGCTGCGAGCGCAGTGAGACCGACCGGAGCGCACATATCTATGTACATAAACAATAATTTAAGATGTGTTTGAATTTCACACTTTCAAAATGGAGATCTTTCCTAAAGTAAAAATGTTACGTTTGCGTTAAATCCGATACTTTTAGTTTTAATATGTTGTTATTGTGATTCCCATGATGATTTTTCGTTAGTCTGATTTTTTCTTGGTGTTTGATGAGAGTCGGCAGGTTTGCAGCTCACACACCTGTTGACAGCAGAGTCAGTGCGAATGGTTGCTATGGGCGACCGCATGTTCTTCAGGTCCCACACTTTGACGGTGCGGTCGTCGCTGCCCGACACCACGTTGTCTCCCACAGTGAAGACAGCGGACGTCACCGTGCTGCAGAGGACGAGGGCACAGCTTTTATACGATCGTTTCTATTCAGGAAACCTGCAAAATTTAATAGTTTTCTAGATTTTTAAATGCTTGTTTGCGTCAGACTGACTCTGTGTGTCCCTGGAAGACGTTGACAGAGTGGATGGACGGGTCTCTGAAGTCCCACAGCCTGAAGGTGGTGTCTCTGGAGGAAGTGACCACCAGGCGCTGGTTGGGGTGGGTGCAGCAGTGGGTCAGCTCCTGATCATGACCTTCACAGACACATTTGATTCAAAGCTTTGATGTGTCCCTTTTCCTACACACTTGAGTTAAATGGTGAAACTGCCTCACTGGCCTCTACAGAGCTCTGCTAAAGAGCAAATACTGGATCCAGGTGCTGAAGAGCAGAGACATCTAAAGATTACAGGTGTTTGAGACGTAAAGAACAGGTTAGGACATTTTTATACAACTCATGTCCTTTACCTTTTTTTCTTGCATAAAAACATTTTTAGATAATGAGATTTTAGTCTGTTCAATTCTGCCTATTTTGATCTGTTTTTGTGAGTCTTTTCACTTTAAATCCACACAAGCTGCTGCTGGCCAAGCCCCCCAACTCAACATTCATACAGCAGCAAATTATACAACTGTACATCTTTGAAAAGCATTAGTAAAGCCTCCTGCACAACCAACAAGAATGCAACAAGTGGTTTCTGGATGGTAAATCAAAAACAAAACACTTATAATAACAATAAAACGGGCAGGGCTTGACTGGGGTTGGCCCTGGCCCTGCCCAGTCAAGGGCAGGTAAGGCCCTGCCCTTGACTGGGCCTGCCCCAGTCAAGGGCAGGCCTTGACTGGGGTTGCCAGGTAACGGGCTGGACTTCTGATTTGTGAGTTACATTCAGGAGAATATTTAAACATCTTGTTTTCAAGACATCCATAAACATTAAATTACTGCCTAAAACTGGCTGGATGTTTGTTTTTTAGTCTGTTTTTAGAAGCAGCTGAGATCCAAATACAAGTACAAAACATGCAAAATTTTGTACAACTCGTCCCCTTTAAACTGAACCCGACTCTAACCCCGGAGCATCCTACCAGTGAGCGAGTGGACCAACTCCGAGGTCTCCACGTCGTACAGGTTGGCGGCTCGGTCCCAGGAAGCCGTCACCACCTGTTTGCCCCCCACCAGCCAATCGGCAGCGATCACCACGCCCTGATGGCTGCGCAGCGTCGTGGTCGGTACGCGGACCGAAGGGCAGTCGTTCGGGCCCTCCGCGTCGCCTTCGGCGTCGTCTTTATCCGAGGAGTCCACGTCGTCTTCACAGGGCGTCTGCAGGACGGACAGGAGAGTGAAACAGAAATAAAATCTGCTGGAGTCGTAGTGAAGAGCAAACAGCTGCAGACCAGGCTTACAGTGGTGTCAGTGACAGGCTGAGGAGTGGGAAGCTGCACCATGTACCTCCAGATGTGAGCCGTCTGATCTCCAGAGGCTGCAGGGGAGAGACGGAGGGTTTAACGAGCGTAAAACCGGAGCTGCAGTACTTTATCTAATAAATATCTGAATGATGGAAGAGTGGATGGTTACCAGTCAGAGCCATCTGTTCACTGGGGTGGAACTTAATGGAGTTAACTGAGGAAAAACAGACCAAACATCAATGAAACTTGCTGTTTCTGTACCATCCAACAACGCTACAACAAATTAAGATCAAATATTTTGGATGCTACCTGATCCCTGGTGGCCCAGGTACTTGAGGAGGCACTTTCCGGTCTCAATGCTCCACAGCATGGCAGTGTGGTCTGTCAGGATAAATTTAACAGTCTGAGGTTTTTCATAGTGTATAATGAACAAATCCTTGAACTTTTCTGCAAGTTTATTTAAAATTTTTAACAAAAATACCAAAAAACACCTGTGCGTGGCAGTGTTTCATACTTCAGGGCTCACGTTAACAAAATATTCTTGTTTTTCATCATTTTTTTCGTAAATGGTGATAGAAAAATCTACAGATTACTATTCACACACTTGATGGAGACATTTTTAACTTTACACACTGATTACAGATATTTGTATCCGTTGCAATTGGTTTGTTTTTATTTTTGTCCTTTGAGATCTAAACATATAAAGGGCATTACAAATAAAATCTATTTTTATTATTTTTATTATTTTACCAAATAAATCAAAAGTCCAATTTTTATTCTTTATGTAGATTTTGGACATGAGGAATGAATATTTTAAATTTATTGCAAATATTTCTAAAGTAGAACCACACAGATGTGAAGTTGATTGCAAAAGAAATTACTAAGAATAATTGTGAAATCTTGCGTTGTAGATGCATATTTATAGTTTTTAAACTGTTAAACTAAACCATCTATATTACAAGGTGTCTGAATTTGATACGGATTCGTGTAAATATGTTGGCATGCTTGGAAAAGGTAAATGTAAGAAATGTTAGGAAAACAAATTATCTAAAAAGAGAAAAAAAAAACAATAACACAATTATTAGACACTATTATTACTTCTCCTGTAAACAGAGATCTTCAAGTTCAATTAAAGGTATTTTTTTTCTCAACTGCGTAAATGTTTTCAAATTAAAGTTGCAGAAATATAAATTTCTCTTCAGGCTTTTTTTTTTTTTTTTTATACAAATCTCTGACAATAAATCTGTTTAGGTTTTATTGGACAAACAGCAGAAGAAGCCTAAATATTGAAGGCAGTACAGGAAAAAAAAAGAGCAAAAAAATAGGAAAGACATTTAAGTTGTATTTAAAAAACAAAACAAGGTGAGTTAGTTGTACCTGCAGACGCGGTGCCGAGCACCACAGGCTGGGCCCGAGTGGCGCTCAGGTCCCAGATGCCGTCCCTGTGGCCGACATACTCCTTCACCAGCTGGCAAACCGCTCTGGACGTGGTCGCTTTGAAGCTGGACACAATCTGACACGGACGCCACACCAACGTTACAACGTTAGAACGGTGAAAAAGCAACGGCAGGGTTCCTGAACGCAGCTTCTTAAAATGGAATCACCACTTTTTGGTTTTCTTTTTACTCTGAGGGATTCTTTTACCTTTATTGGTACCTTTTTAGTCAAATAAAGCTTGTTTTTTTTTTTTAACTTTATTTGATTAATTAGGCTAATCTCACTTTGTTTGGCTTTAACTGATCCCATTTTATTTTTTCAGAGCTGTGCAGGAATCCTGTTCTTAGGGAGGAAGCAGATCAGGAGGAGATGCTCTACAGGGTCCTTGTAGTGCGCCAGGGCTAAGAAGCTTTAAGTTTACATTTTACATTAGTCTGAGGCCATTTATTGACTAATTTAATAGCCTTTTGTACGCTTTAAAATGAACTGGAGTAGGTATAAACCCTGCAAACCTGATGCTGAAAACAAAAAACATCAGCTAATAGCAAAAAACAGATCTGCAACATAAAGATCAAATCAACATAAATGGGTTCAATTATTCTGGATCAGTAGATAAAAAGGAGATTTTATCAAAACAGCTCAAAGGATAAATAAAAACAGGGTGAAAGCTGGTAGGACAAGAAACAGGTTATCATTAATGTATCAGTTGAATCAAGGTTTGATGGAGGCGTTTACATTAAAGATTGGAATGATGCAAACAGGAGTCCTGGTGCGTTTTGGACACAAACTGCTAAATAAGTTCAGACTGAAACGAAGGAGGAGAAAAAAGGCATCATTCATCTGAAAGGAAGTTCAGTATTCTTGTTTAACAGAGACAGTCTAAAATATTTATTTCTTCAAATGACTCAAGCAGATAGAAAATGCTGCTGCTGATTGTTAGTGAGTAAAAGACTCCAGCAGCAGAAAACCAAAGGGACTTTATGGGACAGTGAAGTGAATTATTGTTTTCCCACCTATTTGTCAAACAAGGTGATGGATCCAGAAATGATTCCAGTTCAATACTGATGCATGATGATGCAGTTAAAGTAAAGCAGCAGCAGGGACTGAGGGGAGTTTGTGGTTTTAGCACTGCAGAGTAAAGCTGTGAGCACCGAGTCTGAAGCACCCAGCTGTTAGTGAGCTACAGTTTGCACAGCAAAAACTCAAAACCTTAGCAAGTATGTCTGGTTTAGTTTCTCGTACAAAGTTCTTATTACACTTAAAATAAAACAAAACTAACTTGCAAGTAATTTTTCAGCAGCAAACAGGAGCTTATTTTAAGTCAATAATTCCTTAATTTTGCTGAAAAAGTGCTTGTTTCATTGGCAGATTATTTCACTTACAGAAAGACATTTTCTAGTGTTATAAGCAAAATAATCTGCCAATGGAACTAGAACTTTATCAGCAAAATTAAGAAATTATTGACCTATAACAAGCTCATATTTCCTGCTGAAACAGTCTGCATAAGTAAGTTTTGTGTTATATCAAGTGTACTAAAATATTTGCACAAGAAACTAAACAAAAATACTTGTTAAGATTTTGTGTTTTTGCAGATTGAGGTGTGCAGTCTGCTGCAGCCAAACATTGATTCAAACCCAAACGCAGAGCGCCGAGCAGGACGTGAAGTCTGTCAGAAAATAAACGGATCCAGACGAGATGTAAGCGGTCTCTGCACGGTGTGGAGAGGATTTCTGAGGGAAGCTGAGTGAGTGAGGATGCACAAAACGTGGCTGAGCCGTCAGCTGGACTCTGGATAGATCCGACTGCTTTTTTCTGCTACTGTTCTCCCTTTAGTTCTCAGGATGTGTGTTTGCAACATGTGGCACTCAGAGAGAGTATTTTAAAACAGCTCTAGGGTGTTTGCCTCTGTCTCTGTAGTGTTGTCAGGACAGTATAAACAGTTTATGTCCAGGATGTGTGTGGTCTGCATAGGTGCTAGCTGCCTTTTTCCTGAACCCAAACCTGTCCTGTTCTGTGGCTGAGTCAAACCACACAGTATCTGAGTTTTCATTACAAATGTGTGGAAAACACTGTCAATATTCCACTAATGTGAAGAAACGCAATATCGCAACTGTGGTGTTTCCATTAAAAAAGAAACACAATAAAAATCATGTGCTTAAGTTTGTACATCATCAAACACTTCCTGTCGTCGTCTTTGTGGTTTCTACCAATAGAAACATCCGGTTGTTGATCATGTGATACAGAAAAAGTGTTTCAATTGCAGTTTTGCGAAATAAACAAATTTAGATAAAAATAAAATAAAAAAAGAACACCTCATCCTAGCGCCAAAACATTCTATCCGGTGGTTGTAACTCTTCAAAAACTCTTTACAAATTGAAAACATGACAGGCTGAGCAGACTGCACACTGGATCACAACTGAGCAACCGTCTAAGTCAGCATCTGAATCCCCCTTCTGGGTGAATCTCCTACTTTTGGCGTAAAAAGCGTTTGTAAATAACAGCTGCTTTATGCTAAAGACGTCTCCACAGTGTACCATTATGTGAATGCCAAAAAGAAGCTAAATCAAAGCCAAAGAGATGCAACTGAAAACAAGCCTGTTAGTGAGATAAGAGGAGTTTTATCTCACGCAGAAACTGAGAGAAAAGCTCAAACTCCTACATTTGAATGACCAAGTCTCGTGGGGAGGAAGTGTCGACTCCCTGGCTGGGCTGTTCATGCATATTGGCACACAAGGGGGGAGAAATTTTACAAGTTACCCATGAGTCTCCACCCCACAACTCCCAACTGGTTACGTTGAAGTTGCGGGATCCGCCTACTACTCTGGCATGGCAAGAATTTGAACGCGGCTATGAGTGAAAAAAGGGTGAAAAGACAGCAGTTCCTCTCTTTAACATTCACACATCATTTCATATTTCACTCAAGAACGCACAGTTCATATCAAAATTAAATAACATTTTATTTAACCTTATTTATTGTGTTAACAGAACAATAACAGGAAATGAAAAATGAAATCCATTGATAGTGAAGTCTACCTTGCTTGTGGACGCCTTGTAGGTTGTTTTCAGTTTCTGAGACAGCTGGCTGGTGCTGTGGCTCGCTGTGCATCAAAACAGACAAAGACAAAGAAATCAGAGGAGATTCATCCACAAGCTGCAAACTCATCTCATCTTTCACATGTCAATAAAAGACAAAAACCTAAACTAAACTGCGATATTGAAAACAAAATTAGTATATAATTGTTATTGCACCTAGCAAACAAAAATGATCTTAAACAGGAAATGTTTAGCCAGTTTATTATAAGATGGTGATAAAATGAAAGGTTTTGTGCATTTTTATACATTCATTAAATATGTCTGATGAAATGACTCACCTTTCGTTTTCAGAGCTCCTTTTGCTAAATCTGCTCCTTCGACCGCTTGTCCGTCTGCAGTCAAACGATCGTTCAGGGATTCGATTTCTCTGCGGACTGAAAGTCACAGAATGATTCGGTTAGCAGTTTCAGTGGCTACACACGGAGGTCCTGGGAAGATTTGGAGTTTGCACCAGGTCACAAATAGATCTTTATTCACGGTGATTAAGAATCTATGTAGAAAAGCTCTGGACAAGTTAGGTCAAATCTAAAACATTTAATTTCAGTTCATTAAAAAAATTACCTTAAAGAACAAGAGTGTGAAGCTTTTCCATCTAACAAACCTTCAAGTTGTTCATATAAGTTATTTTCAAACAACTGCAATTATAAAACAGCAGCAGGAGAAATAAAAAAGTCAAATTGATTACTTTCAGTGAAGCTAGCGTGAAGGCAAAGCTCAGATTTATTCTGTTGAGTAGTTATCAGCAGTCATTAGCTTACCTGCATTACATGGAAACATTTTCCATTTCATTTGAAGTTGGATTTCAAATTAAACTTCTATCAAGATATGTTTAAAACCTCTGCAATGGAGAGCTGTTCATTTTGTTGCTAAATTATTATTTTTATTGAAGAGGATTGACAATATATTGATTATTTGGTCAGAACCTAAGCTAAGCTAACAACAACCAGAGCTTCTTCTGAATATCCAAACCGTCCCACTGATGTTGACTTACATAACAGATTTAGGAGCTGCTTGGAGACTTTTACAGCCAAAATCTACAACTAAAATATTAGAAAACACTTTGCAAATATTACAATCAGACAAAAATCTTCCAGCAGTTTTGGAAAACTTACGTTCAATATTTTCCAGGTAAAGGTTTTCGAACTCTCTCTCAATCTGATTGAACAGATCCAACAGGTTGGTCCTCAGGGACAAAGGCAGTTTGGAGTCCTGCAAGACGAAAGAAATGCTAATATAAGTACAACTGGAACCAAATAAAAAGACATTTTGTTCTTCACTGTCTGAAGTTAAATCAGACTAAACTTCTCTTGTTTTTAGGTCATTTAGAATCACTAAAATTATTTTTTTTTCTAAATTCCAGAAAGCTGGGTGAACCCAAAAGGTTCGGCCCAAGTCACCCAGTTAAAAGAAAATTATCCCTGATATTGTAAACTTCTGAATTCGAAAAGAAATGTAAAAATCCTTCTTGCTAAGTTTTCTAGCATTAAACAAATAGAGATAATTTTGGTGATTCTAACTGACCTAAAATTAGAGAAGTTTGGTCTGAAAAAATGTGTCTGTGTATGTAATTATTTGGCTTCAACTGTATTGTAAGACTAGTTGTAAAAATAATTTAAAAGTTGTGCAAAACTTTTAATTGCAGCTCAATTTCAAACATGTCCATGTTTGACCTCCAAAACAAATCAAACACCTGCTGACTGGCATTTAAAACAGAAAATCCAGATCCAATAAGAAATTATGTTAATGTAAAATAAATTCTGGTATCTGAGGGAGGAAAGAAATTAAAATGAACAGAGCAGATTTTTCCTTCACAGAATATAAAATCAAATCAAGCTTAGACTTGCTGGTTCACAACCATTATGAGCTCATGTTATAAAAATGTTTTGTGAGTCTGATGTAACAGTAGTTTCTTTCAGTCTTTCTGCCAGTTTGCACCTCTATCCAAACACAGATTTATATATCTTTTCCTCTTTAACATGAATTATCCCTCAATCTGTTTTAGCAGCTTAAATCATGAGCACAGATTAAATCCTGCATCGTTTACAGCTGCAGCTCAGCAGGAACAACACAGCTGCATTTCCTTGGCGAAGCAGAGAGCAGATCTCTGTTTCAGCTGAACTGATTCTCGTTGCGACGTTTTCAAAGAAAACCAGTCGAGTGTGACGAGCCTGAAGCCGACGGCGGAGAGCTCAGTGCCACGGCACAAACTCTGGGCAGAAATGAAAGGCTTGGCAGGAATATATCAAATGAGACGTGATTATGAGAATAATTTACAAAAGAAAGCAATGATGGAACAGATTTCTCCTTATATTCAATAACTTTGATTTATTTTTAGTTATGATCATTTTAAAAAGGGCAATATAAAACTCCCTATATTTAACATAAATAATTAGGAAGAATATACTGATAATTGACCGAAACAAAGATCATTATTTCCAAAACGAGGATGGTGTAAATATTCAAAAACAGTAGTGAAACAAAAAAATCTCCTTACCAGGACTAATCTGATAACTGGCATGAGTATTAATAATTACAAACACTTAATTTAAATGTTTGGTTGCAAACTAGACAAAGAAAAGGTGATGCTGCTTTTATCCTTTGCCACAAATCAAAATACATTACCTGCTAAAATCTATCTATCTATCTATCTATCTATCTATCTATCTATCTATCTATCTATCTATCTATCTATCTATCTATCTATCTATTTATTTATCATATGCAGAGGTGGACAGAGTAGCACTACTATTTTTATTCAGATAATATAAAAAGTAGCCGTCCAAGAAGTTACTCAAGAAAGAATAAAAAAGCATTTTGTGAAAAGTTTACTCAAGTACTGAGTAACTGATCAAATTATCAATCACTTAATATTTAAAAATTACATCTTCAGATGGACCAAATTATAAAGTTAAGAGGAAACTTTGGTATTTTTCTCCTTTTAAACACCAACATCCCAGAACTGGGTTTACCAGAACTACTTACTAAATAACTGCCAGAATCATTTCAGAGACACAACACCAACTATCTCAGCTCTAACAACCTACCCTAAACTATCAGGGTTGTTGGCTACAGCAACTTACCTCCATTCTCCCAAAGGAGTCCAGATTATCAGAGGACTGAAACCAGAAGGGACCAGAGTGAAAACAAAAAGTCGAGAGGAAAAGATCACAACAAACGCTTACAGGGGTTCAAATCCCAAAATATTAATCTCCTGTGTCTCCAGAATCTCAAAATAAATCTATTACACAAAAAACTCCCACAAAAATATGTTTATTTAAAGCTAAAATAATATCAGGTGTTCAGTTTTAACCTCCCACTGGTAAATAACTGGAAGCCATTATAATAAAGACAACTGCAGCCTCTTGATGTTCAGATTTCCCATTAAACCAGTAAGACGGATATTACACTAAAAACTGAGACGCTAAAAGTCTAAAACTGCTTCTCTGTACTAAAAATATTGTAAAATAAAACTATTAATCCTGATAGTGCTGTTTTCCAGATCCAGAAAGAAAAAAACTGTTTAAGTTACGTGATGCAGAAAAATAAAGAAATGAAAAAAATTTAAATGTAAGATAAACTTTTTAAAGCTTTTAGCCAAATATCTGAATCTAAAAATAAATCTATTTTATGCAAAGAGTCCAACTACACCACAGAGTGGACTTGCCTTCGATTTGGAAAAACAAAACTAATTCAATGATTCAGCTAATTTCACTCCAAAACAGACTTTATCAAAACCCTGATCAACCAGTATGATTAACTCTGATTGACATTAGCAGGGCAAATACCAATTACATTGTCATAAAACGCATTAAAAGAGACTATGAAAGTTGGAGAGATGTGCCCCTTTATGGCAAATATTATCTAAATGATTGTGTCACTAGAAAATCAATCAATGGAACAATAAATAAATCAAGTGATTGTTGTTTTGAGACAGTTTTCAAGTAATATATAATAATAATAACAGAATGAGGCAAGAACACATTCTCAAAGATTAATAAACTTTAAATTCTAATGAACTGACGCTGGAACTGGAAGACATTTTAAATATCCAAACAAAATAAACAAAACAACAGAAACAACAGATGAAATTAATCATAAAGTCTCTTTAAACTAAACTGTCCTTCAAAATAAGAGCTAGTTGAGACCAAAGCACCAAACTGAAGACTTTTATCAGCAAGTTTTAGGAAGAAAGAGAAAAAAACAATAAATCATACAAATAGAAATTACTGTGCTTGTTTTAATTGATCATGTGATTGATTTATTGCTGATTGCAACAGACCTGGTCATCAAGTTTAATAAAATGCTCCAGTTAAACTCAAAGATTTGTTTTTTGCTCTCACAACAACATAAAACAACATTCCTGCCTAATAAAACAGCTGACAAATGAATGCATCAAACAAATTCACAGAGAAGTTACTCTCCCTTAGCATGACTCTTTCTTTCTCACTGCTTTACTGTGTGTTCTGAAAGTAAATATAGATAAATATGATTTATTCTGCATCCAACAGCTTTAATTCCTGTCAAACTGAAGCAAAACCAGCCTCTATCCAAGCGATTCTCCTAATCCAGCTGTTCCCAGCTAAATGAAAATAACCTTACATCAATAATGCAATAATTGTGGCATGCTTAAGCCAGCAATAATGTCCTCTAAACAGCTGCATTAAAAGCTAATTGGCTTAGGCTTACGGGTGCAGCCAGCAGGACGGAGGGCTAACAGCCACAGGCAGCAGTTTGACATTTAAACAAGAACAGCAGGAGGTTTCTGAGGCGTGGGAGCGTGATCACCTGTCCCTCCAGCAGCTCCCTCTGCAGGCCCGAGCGGTCCTGCTCCGTGCTGTTGGTCCGGCGGATGGACAGGCTGTGGGACTTCCTCTTCTGCTTGGCCTGGCGGGAGCCGGAGCTGCTGCTATTCTCCACCGGCATGGCTCTGACGTTCGGCGCTCTGAAGGAACGCAGAGAGGCGGATTGGACTTGGCAGCCTGGCTGGTGTGAAGGTGTTAACCAGCGAGACGAACGGAGCGTGAAAACAGGATTGGAGCGTATTTAGTCAGTGGGAAGCATAAGGTGGAAACAAAAGAGACTAAATGACAAAGCAGAAAAATCATGATGAGACCGAAACATGAAAATATCTGCAGATGCATTTCTTTATGTCAACTTTAAAAATGCAATTATGATAATATTTAACCTTTTTTTTTTATTGATTACAGCACATCTGAACTCTGTTTGTTCTTTTGCACATTAATATAATTTATCATGAATTAATTAATATTTAAAAATCAGATGGACTATAATATAAAATGAAGTGGAACTTAGGGTATTTTAAGGACCTGAAGAAAGTACAGCGTAGCAAAAATACTCCTAAAAGTACATTTTGTTTAAAAAAAGTAACTCAAGTAAATGTTACTACTCAACTCTGGTTATAGGTAACTTTTCAGGAATCTTGTTTTGGGCCAATAATTCTTTAATATTAATGAAAGAGTTCTGGTTCTATTGTGAAATTATTTCACTTATAAGATGGTAAAAATATCATGTCATAAGTGAAATAATCTACCAGTGGAATCAGTAGTTTTTCATCAACATTAAAGAATTATTGACTCTAAACAAGCTCCTAAAACCTTCTGACAAGTAACTTGTAAGTTTATCTTATCTTATTTCTAGTTTACTAAGATATTTGCAATATAAACTAGACCAAAAATATTTGATTTTTTTTGTTTCTATTATATTACATAAAAATGGTCTCAAAATAACAATATTACTATTAATTGCAATAACATCTGGGACGATTTAGCACTGGAAGTATGATCACCAACCAAATATTGCATCTAATAAGCTGATATTGACACTGAAGCAACAACTGTAATTCAATATATGTAAACAAAACTCCAGGAAGCAGCAACTGTTTGCATGTTTGGCTTTTCTATCAAGCTAATCTGTCAATAAAATCTGACACCTTGTTGTCCTTTTATGCCCACAGTAAATATTAGTGGAGATACTGGAGCTAAAATAAACTGTTTTGAATGTCATGATGGTTGAAAACAAGAGAAGAAGCAAAATTTAAATGTGGAATATTGTAGATCAAGGATATTGTCATATTCAATAAATTATTGAATATGTGACAAATATTTGAGAAAAATAAAACTTTAAACAGGTACTAAACACATTCTGTACTTGAAAATATGTTTTTATTGTTGTCGTGTAACATTCTAAATTTAAAAATCATGTTTTCATTCATTTTAATTGGAAAACCATAATTTATATAAATAAAGGCCTAAGCACGTAGTTCATCTATATAATGTGTTAGATTTTCTGAAATTATTCAATTTTTCTATGCTTCGCTTCAAAATAGTTCATATTTTTTCATAAAATTGTTGCAACTGCCTTCTTATTTTAGCTTTTATATGACAAGAAATAATCAATAAAGCTCTTTTTTAATGCACAACCTTTATTGTAAGTACTGGCTGGCAAAATTGAGGATGATTAGTCAAAGATTGATCAACACGCCCTTTATTGTCTCTCATTTCTGGGGAAAGTCTAAGGATGTTGATGGCAGATTTAAAGCTAAACCAGCTGACTCGATGCTTTTTATTTGCCCTTGAACTAACAGAAGGTCTGAGGACACTCAGAAATGAAACATCTGTCCTTCTGTCTCCAGTTTTCCAGCAGACACTGCTCCTCTCTTCTCCAGCAGAATAAAACATCTTTGTCTGGCTCATCAGACAGTCTGCTCGGCTCCTTTGATTCACGTAACAAAAATAAAAACGCAACGTTAACACACTAAATGCTATAAATCGGTCACTAGTGTAAAATAAGATACGTTTAAGACGCAGCTTAAGTTAAAAACAGAGCCATTTCTCTGGACTCTTAACACGTTAAGTCAAGCTAGCGTTATCCTCCCCCTATTAGCAGCTAATAGGCTAACGGAAAAAGACGAGCGGTCAAAACACTGCAGCAAACTTACCGGAAAGTCCGCTAATGCTGCTTTTTGTTCCGGGGTGTGGTTCCTGTTTTTGGTCCGTTTGTCATTGTTTTTATTTGTGCTAAAGGTTTGCGATTTAAATCCGTATTGAAAGCTTCACAGAACCGTTACAAGTACGTGAGAAACGGTAACGAAGCCAATTCCGGCCCGGAGCTTTTCACAATAAAAGCACGAACATTTAAATCAGGAAACGCTGTTTTTTTTCTGATTTATAAATACATTTATAAATGTATTTATAAATGTATAAATGCATTTATGTCTTTATACATAAATACAAATGTATATTTTTATAATCCCTGAAATCAATATACGAAAAAAATACTCCTAAAATAAATTCGTGATCATTATAATTCTTACTAGGGGTTTTTTGGAGGGCAACCCCAAAGGTTTTTAATATTCTTATATATATATATATATATATATATATATAGATGCAAACGTATATTATGTAAAACTCGTAGGATCAAAATTCAGTGAGTTGCATTAATGTTTTGTTTTTGTTTTTTTTACAAATACAAACAATATTCAAGTATTTGAAAAATTACAAAGCTAAAGTACAATTGTTTGGGAACAACATTGTTTAGGGAACATATCAAACCTATGTTTTGCAAAAAGGAGTTTATATAAAACTCATACGGTTAAAATTAGGTGAGTTGTATTAATATTTTGTGATTTTTACAAATATAAACAATATTCAAGTATTTTAAAAATTAAGTTATAGTGCATTTCTTGGGGAAAAAGTCATTGGCTATTGGATGAATTAAACCTAACATGCATCAACTCATACCTGCTGATGTATAGGATTACCAGTTAATTTACTGTAATTTACATAAGTAAAATAATCTTTTCTGAGTGGAAAAAAGGACCCATATCCTTGTAAATCCAACCCTGGCTAAAGTAATTGTTTCAAAGATAATATTATTTTGACTGAAAGTCATAATTATAATATGAAAAGTGAAAAATTATTCAGTTTTGCTTTTTAAAATCATAATTATAATTCAATTCTATGATTTTACAATTCAGAGTCTTATGAGATTAAACTCTACAAAGCGATAATTACAACTTTGTATCTCATAACTTTAAAAAATACATCAAATATAGTGAAACTATCCTTTTCTTTAGGTCCACAAACGAGCTGGGAAACAAAAGTTTCCTCTGAAGACAAAGCAGCACATGTACTAAGGCAGTGAGTCAGTGGTGAGGTGTGCGGTGATGTTTGTTTACATTGAGGTCAGTTTTGAGCTGTTTTAATTGACGTGTGCAGAGGTATGAAACCTAAACATGGCTTCGTTCAGGTATTTGTTTATTTGGCTTCCTTGTAACGGAGTATTTAACGAGAGAAGACCGTACAGAAAACATCATCATCACTTTATCCGAAGAGCCACAAGCAAACCAAGAGGTTATTTTGGACAACAACTCAGCAACTCAATGATACCTGAAATCAGTGTCTCACTGATCATTTAATTTCTGTTTCTCTGTTTCCATCCTAAAAATATGGCTAATATAGTTGGGTTGTTTTATTTCAGTCCAGAAAAATCAGTTTTTTATCTTCGATCTTTGGTGCCTGACTTCCTCTTCCCGGACAGCAGGTGTTTGGGTTTGAGGTCGAACACGTGTCTGTCGGACTCTCCTTTACGGGCCTGGCGGTTCATGTCTCTCTGGGAGTTCTTCATCATCTTCTTCGCCTTCTTCACCATCTAGAAAACACCCGACACGACGCCAACAGTCGATTTTAATTTTCAGACAATAAAAGAATAAGCTGATGCATGATGAGGTAATAAACGCATCGTCACGCACCTTGACGTCCCGTAAGCCCGACTGGTCTCGTGGAGGACGGGAAGCGCTCTGGCTGCGGGTTTTGGAGGTCGGAGGCGCCGAAGCTTCACGTTTGCGTTTCCTGGTGACGCTGCGTGAGCGCCGGGCCTGCAGAGCGTAGTGGCTCTGAAAATATAACAACCAAAACAATGTTTTAGTTGCTTAAACATGTTTGTCATCAGCATGCAAAATCAAATAAACAACAATACGCAATGAAAATTATAATTCTACGTCAAGTAAACAGCTTAAAATGTGTTTGTTTAAAAGCTATACAATTTCTTTTTGTCTTTTGAACAGAATAAGAATATTTCTATTCTTTCGGAATCATTTGCAGTTCTTTTTAAAACAGTTGTTTTAATTCTTAATTCCTGTGTAAAAAAGCATGAAATAATTTATTTTATCCCATAATTAATTTTTTTAAATGAAGAACTTACATCATTCTTGTCGTTCATGTCCAGACCGAGGTTACTCATCTCCTTCTCCAGCTTCTTCTTCTCAACCTTTGCAGAAACAAAAGCAAACATGCAAGTTATTTAAATATTTCGAAGACACAAAGCTTTTCTCATCCCAGGTAGCGGCAGCCGTTGCTATGGAGACCCTCCTCCCACCTTGGTGGCGGTCCTGGGCATGCGTGGCCCGTGGACGTCCTTCTCCTTGGACTCCAGCACCAGGAGCTGCTTCTTCTCCCGGATCTGCTTGGCCAGGGTGCGGATCTCCTGCATCTCCTCGTCCTCGCTCTCCTCGTCCGACTCGTACTCCCCGGCTCGCTCCTTCAGCTCCTCCTCCTTCTCCAGCTCCTCCAGTTTCTGCAACGCAAAACATAAATTTCATCAATATCAGGCGACATAGTTAGAAATATGAGTCCAGTTTGGGTTTTAAAGTCTGAGCTGACCAAGAATCGAGTAAAAATCTAAACTTAAGCTGCTGCTAATGTCTAAATAGTGTGAAAATTGTGTATCCCAGGTATAAGTCCAAGAATTAAATAACCCTCAGAAAGAGGAACTTTTTCAGAGACTTACCCTCATGATGTGGGGGTCGATGTAATCTGCAATGTTGTGGCCTTCCCACACTTCAGGGATCTTATCGTGCTTCTCATCCTCGTTCATCAGATCCCAATATTCTTTAAAATAATTAGAATAATCAGTAAAACAGAGAAAAAAAAGCAGCTAAAAAGCAGCTGCCACTTGTAAGTTTATCAGAAGTGCAAGTTTTCTCACTCTGCAGGTCCAGAACGTAATCGTCACCGAGCTCCATCTCCAGGTCTCTCTCCTGAAACATGAAAAGTTTAAGATCCACTTAATAAATCTGTTTATAAGTCACAATATGTTCATAAATTTTTCACCCGAAAAGCTCCATCAAACAGTCTGAAATTCCTTCTGTTGTATAAAAAACAAATTTATGCTGTTTAATCTGCAATAATCCATGATTTGCATGAACTTTCAGAGATGTTATTTTTAATCTGAGTGCAGCAGATGGCTGGTTGGTGAATCTATGCAGACATTATAAACATAATTTATGAACAAATGCAGCTTTGCTTATTAATACTATGCTCAGATTTATGAAGAAGAATGAAGCAAAAATAAATGATGAACAATTACAGGTTACCATTTATTTCAGATTAATTATTTCTGCAGTCAAATAGAAATTATAGAAAGACAAAGAACTTTTTTAAAATCATGTTTAGATATTATTTTTATGATGTTCTATTTATTTATTGCTTAAAAATGCAAATATCTAACAGTGAATACAATTTTTTTCTTTCAGCATGTTGATAGATGAACTAAATGGACCTTTTTATTTAAGCTGCACAGCAAAGCTGCTGATGTGTTTGCTGCTGATTTTTTGAAATAACCCTGTTTTGTTGTTTACAGTTAATAAATCAGGGATTATGGAGAAAAAAGTGGATTTTTTAGATATTTTCTGTTAAATGGCTCAGACTAAAATTTTCAAGACAAAAAGCCTTAAGAGGAAAACAAAGGAGTCAGATAAGAAAGTAAAAAAATTACAGAAATTCATTCCAAGCATCCAGTTCTGAGTTTAATAAGCATCTGAATAACTCAAGTGTTAAATGAGAAGGATAATATAAACTGTAAGCTACTTTTCCAGGTGAGCGTGTCGCTGTAATGTTTACGTACCAGTTTGCGTTTGGGTGTGTCGACCTCCATGGCTTTCCTCCGGTTCAGAGCTCCTTCTGGGATGAACGGCGGTCTCTCCTGGGAAACATCAGAAACCCGTTTTTAACCTGAACTCCTCAGAGATGCTGTTTGGCTTTAACTAGTGATATCAATCAATTAAAACAAACTTAATCAGATTAATCACTCTCTAGCTCTGTGATTTATCACCATTAATCAAAACATAAACAATTATTTTATTTTTTTTGTAGCAGAAAGCAGGTCATGTAAACTAAAGGAAACTTACTTCACTACTGGAATGCAAGTAGCAGCAAACCTCTTCAGGGGACAACTGACAGATAAAATTAATTATATTTTCTAGTTCTTGGGTGTCCCACCCCTTTTTTGATGCCGCCCTGGGCAACTGCCCATATGAAAAAATGCAAATATCTTTACATTTTCAAAAAAAAATGTTCAAGAAAATGCTTTATTGTCTCAAGCCAAACATGTCTGAAGATTCTCAAGTTTTTATATTCAGGAAGGTTTAAAGATTAATTTAATTTTGCTTTAAACATCAATTCAGAAATAACGTTAGATTAAAATGTTCAGATTAATTTTTGACAGCTCCAGGCCTAACAGACCTTCTCGTCCCTCTTGGAAGGCATGGCCAGGTGGAGCCTGTTCAGGACGTCATGGACCTTCTTGCCCTTTATCTTGGTGTTGACGCGTTGAGCCAGGAGTCGGTCACAGGCCTGAGGAACGCAGCGGCGTTAGAAAAAGACCCGATGATAATCCCACCAGAGCGTCAGAACGAGCCCGCCTGCTGTCGGATCTCACCTCGGTTTTCACCTTGATGACGCCCTCCTCCGTCAGCGTGCTCGTCTCGATGACCGGGATTTCCTCGGCGGAGAGATCCGCAAAGATTTTCTGGTAACAGATAAAACTTTGAACTTAGAGAGGCTCAGAAAACGATGAGCGGAGGAACTGAAAACCGATGAAAACCGACCTGGTTCTCCTCCGACAGCTCGCTGATCTTCTTCACGTCACATTTGTTTGCAACAACAATGAGAGGCTGCAGGAATGAGAAACAATTAGATGTTTTTGGTTTGATGTCACAGGAAAAACTAAAAGTATAAGACAGGATTCATATTTTAAAATATTCTCAACAGAATGCAGAGTTTCTGAAACAAAAAAACCCCACAAAGATGAGGAAAAAATCTGCCAGAAAATCTTTTCTTGGTTTCCCTCTGACCTCTAGAAGGAGCCAAAGTTCACTGAAGAAAACAGACGTTTTACTGCTTTACAGTAAATATTTCTGGAATTTTTATGTGATAAAACAGATAGAAATCTGAAAAGTGTGGCATGCATTTGCATGAAGCCCCTGACTGCATCTTTCACTGGAGGTTCAGATTTACACATCGGCAGACATTTTTGTCTTGGATGGAAGGCGACTCAACATAAATTTTCGTCTTTCCACAGACTGAAAAATAGTGTGAGATTTGGACTTTGACTAGGCCATTTTAGAACCATTTTATTGCAGCTCCAGAAGGTGAATGTGCAGCCTCAAATATGTTTTCATCCATGACTCTCCTGGATGTACCTCCATCTATCTTCCCAATATAAATTCTTAACACTTTCCCCTTCCCATAGCATGACGCTGCCACCACCATGTTTCAGCAGGTAGGTGATTTATTCAGTTTCATGAGTAGAGTTAAGTTTTCCAACATGTGTAAACTAAAAACTACAAATCTTCTTTACATCTTCTCTCCAATATAGTGTGCTTAGATTCCTCCAGGAAGTTGGGATTTAAATATTAACCGTGTTAATTTTTAATTTTTTGGCAAAGGTTGTGTGCAGCAATTTAAACTTTTCTAAGATGCAGTTATGGCAAAAATAGGGCTTAAAAAAATATAAAACTATTTGAAAAAGGTGCTGATAATTTGGTCATTTTAGACCAAAACTTCCAGGAGGGACTGATTTATAAATCAAAGCTGGACTCTGTTTACTAAGGCAAATGGCTATGTTTTATTAGAGGGTAAATGGGGCTGAATGAAAATAAAACACTGTTAAAATTGTGGACACAAGATGAATCCTTGTCCTTCTACTTCATATCCATGTTTTCTGGGTTTGTTTACTATAAAATAAAATTATAAAATTCCAAGAAAACACATAAGTTTGTTTTTAATGTGAGTAAATTCAAGGGATGTTAATTTATTTTATAGTTATTCTGTTTTCATGTCTGAAGAAGGTTCTTGGTATTTTAAGAGTAAAACAGCAACAAGAAAAGACTAAGAACATGTTGCTTCATCAGCAAATATCCAGAATGGTGGTAGGAAAACAGATCATCTTTTCCTCTTTGTTTTTAATATGTCAGGTGTGGAGGTCGCACCTTGTTGGCGAACAGCGGCCGGATGTTGTTGAAGAGCTCCAGCTGCTCCTGCAGCGTGTGTCCGCACTGCTCCGACGGATCCATGACATAAAGCACTGCCGCCCGCAGGTGAGCCAGAGCAGTGATGGCCTGCATCTCGATGGTGTTCCTCTCCTCCAGAGGGTGGTCCAGGATGCCGGGCGTGTCCACCACCTGCAACCAAACACCATGCGGCTCAGCTCTTCTGCAGCAGCGGCGGCGATCTGCAGCAGCGATCTGCAGCAGCCGAGTGGTACCTGCCAGCGGAGGTATCTGTAGTCCATGTGACCCACGAACAGAGACTTGGTGGTGAACGCGTACGGCTGCACGTCGACATCTGCTCTGGTGACCTGAGGGGAAAGGTCATTTTACACGTCGTCAAAAGTCCTGCGTCAGCAGCCTATTTCTGACCATTAATGGGTTAATCAATTGACTACTCTGATGATTAATTGGTTACTCAATAAATTATTCTGTGAATTAATTGATTCAAATTCTGCAGATATTTTTAATCACTGAAGCTTATTTTATATAACAATAAATACATAAAACTGTAAACAAAATAATCTAATTATTTTTTAAGAAATAAGAAAATAAACATTTTATTGCCTAAAATACTTTTACATTAAATTTCCTTAGAGTACGACTTAATTATTTGGAGCAAAGGATGAATCAGCAGCTAAAACATCCTTCAAACGTGTCTGAAATGATTGCAATAAAATATAATATTGTTATTTGGAGGACATTTTTAAGTAATATAATGTATCCAAAATAAAAAAACTATTATAATCAATAAATAAAAAAACCAAATACAAACTAAACCATAAATATAATTAAAAATAAAGTCTCTGTAAATAAAAAGTGTCCTTCAAAAATATTAAAAATTAGTCTCAAACAGGGAAAACTGCCCGTGTGAACTGGAAAAGTTAAACCTTTTCTACTTGATTCATCATCAGTCCAGCTTATGGCTGATCAGTTGATTATTTTTTTGATTTCCTGATTAATAACTGGATAACCTTTTAAAGAATTTGAACCAGCAGAAGCTAAAGCTGCCACTTGAGGAGTTTTGAGTACAACATATTTATTATTTTAAATTAAAACTGTTTATATTTTTGTACATATTTAGCTTTATTACAGTTCTGAGTGTGTTGTTCTTTCAGCAGATGGCCTTATTTTGAGTCTGTACACCCCAGTTCACAATGAACCGATTACTAAAATAGTTGACGATTATTTAAATCTTTGATTAATCGTTTCTGCACTGCTCACCTTGTTGATGAAGCTGGACTTGCCTACATTGGGGTAGCCACACAGCAGCAGGGTCCTGGTGTTCGGGTCGATGCTTGGCAGACGGGACAGATGCTGACGAACTGTTTGGGATCAGTACCAGAGGATTTAGCTAAAGATCCACCTGAGCGGACGGCGGGTCATCGCTCGCCTCTCACCTTGCTCCAGGTACTCCAGACTGGACTTCTGCCTCTTCAGGATGGTGCACATCCGACCCAGAGCGGCTCTCTTCAGCTGTTTGCACCGGTACATGGAGTCTCCATACTTCATCAGACGCACGTAATCTTTGGCAACACTGGACGAGTTAAAAAGAGACACCTTCAAAATAAAAGCCTTTGGGAATCTCCTGCAGGTTGGTAATTTATGCACAAACACATTTTTGATTAAATATAGACTGATGGGATTTAATTGTTGAACCACAGAGAATTGTTTTAAATACATGCTCCAAATGTCCTCTCCTCTTGTTTGTCACATAAGTTAAAAAGAATATCAAAATTTGGAAAGATTTACATCTCTACCAACGAATATCTAATATTGATGAATGTCAGGCATAACAGTGACATCAGATATCAAAGTTTCATATTAATCCATCTCTAGCAGAATCTGCAGAAGTTTTTAATCTCAAAAAACAAATTCAAAACACACTGATCACCACATCTGTGACTTTAATAGATTTTCACTGTCAATAATGATCGATAACTTGATTAGTTACCCAGTACTGGAATGGACTTTTTACCAAATACTTTTTTATTCTTACTTGGGTAATTTCTTGGACTTACTTGTCAATCAGGTTCCTGGCGATGTTTATCTGTCCTAAGGCCAATTTGTAGTGGTCTTTATCATACAGCACGTTCATCAGATCAGCATAAAACGGATGGATGTCCTGGAAAAATATGAGATGATCACAACCTGCCTGCAGAAGCCAGAGCAGAACAACAAAAAGACTCAAAACTAGGGTCTTACGTCGAGTTTGGGGAAGTCGGTGAGGATCTGTGTGAGTCGGTCGTGGTAGTTCTGCTGCGTGAATTTCACTTTCCGCATGTAGAAGTGCCGGATGCGGTGGATCTGGTAATGCTTGTGTATCACCGTCGGAGTCTTCCTTTGAGTTTTGGATAAAGTGACGTCAATGAATTCCTGCAGGAATGGAGACAAAAGCGTGACTCGTGGGTTAGAGATCGCAAACAAAACGCCGGCGGTTTTGTTTTTCAGAAACTTTCTAACATAACAAAGTTATCAGAGCAGGAAAAATATATGGACAACCACAAGAACCCCAAATCTGAGCTGACATGCAACAGATCAGCAATTAGGAAACTGTTACCTACATTGTTTTAAGATTTCAACTTCAGAAATGAATTGCTTTGATTTTCTATGTCATGATCAAATTCTGCAGCAAGAAAGCTAATCAAAAAGACTCATTGCTTCTTATTTAAAAGTCTCTAAGAATTATTTTATTATATCAATGCTGATATAAAGAAAGCCTTGTCCAGTCAGTCAATCAAGTTTTCAGAAACTAAAAGAAAGTATAAAAAAATTGTCCTTCTGATTTCCCACTTAAGTATGAAATTAACAGCAAATTTACAGTTTAAATGTCCAGCAACCTCCAGTTTTCTCTCCCATTTTCACCATAAAACTGCTATTGATTTTTCTAATATCCACCAAAGATATCCAGTTAATGCCATTTCCCAATTAATTTTTTTATCATAAGTGTTAACAGAATATTTTCAGCTTAAAGGTACAGAAAGCCCATTTTCTCACTAATTTCCACCATAAATAACCAGTTTTCTATTGATTTCTAAAATACACCAAAAATGTCCACTTAACTGCCGTTTCGTTTTGATTTCCACCATAAGTGTCCAGTTAGCTGAGATTTCCTCACTTATTTTAACCATAAATGTCCAGATTTCCAGTTTAAAGTTCCAGAAACCCGATGTTTTCTCAACCATTTCCACCATAAGTACCGAACTCTATGTCGATTTCATGAATCTCCGCCAAACATTTCCAGCTAACTGCTTATTTTAAGCCATAATACCCAGTAATCTCCTGGTTTAGCACCGTTTCCACCATAAATATCCATTTAGCTGCCATTTCCTGACCTATTTTCAATAACAAAAATACCTAAAGATTTCCAATCTAAAGGTCCAGGAACCTCTTCAATTTTCCATTATTTTGACCATAAATAATGGCTTTCTCTGGATTTCTCTAATTTTAACCAAAAATATCCAGCAAGCCGCCGATTTCCAGTTTAAATGTCCAGTAACCTCCGGTTTCTAATTTCCTCCATAAATGTCAAATTAGTTGTTAATATCCCACGTAATTCCATAATTTTACGTATAAATTGACCGTCTTTCATTAAATTTCCATCACAAATCTCCTGTAAAAATGAATTTGGACTCTAGTTTGTTTTTTAAAAGCACATTAGGCTGCTGCAGTAAAACACGTGTTTTCCTTCCGTGTTTTCTTTCCTGCCTTTTGATCATTTCTCACAACGACTTGAGCGGAAATCGGTTTAAACTGCGAAATTAGTTAAATAAAACTTACCTTGGCGGTGGGAACCACCATAATCTTTTTAAAGTTATAAAGTGCCATTTTGTCGGGACACGTTTAGGTCCACTGACGGCACGGAGAAGGGAAGGGAACCGGAAACTACGTCTTAAATGAAGAGGGTTTTCTGTCTAGTTATCGCCCTCTGGCGATAGGAGTGAGGAACAGCAGGAGCAATTTTAATAAAATACGTTTAAAAACCTAAAAATACGTTTGATGTTTTCGCTCACATTGTTTTACTTCATAATTTATCATATATAGTATTTAGTCAGGTTCATCTTTATATGATAGTAATATTTATTGATTGATTTGAGGCAGTTTAATGCAGCAAAAATTACATTATCCATGTAACAAAATAAGAAATGTTAAACTAAGCAACATAATCGAGCCCTATCCATATAATCTTGTAAATAAATATTTTTACACCATGCACTTACTAATGTTGGACATAATAGACTTACTCATAATGCTCAAAATAACGGATTTCTTCATTTTCTGGGTTTAAATTTAAATAGTTTAAATTTATTTTTTAATTTTTTTTAAAACAAGACTTTTATCAAAGCGTTACAAAGCGTTAACTGAAGCAAAAAATAATAATAACTACAAAAAGATTCTATTTTTTTTTTAAACTAAACAACGTAATTGTGACCTAGCCATATAATTTTAGAATTAAATGTTTCTAAACGATACATTTATGAGTTTGGGACCTAATAAACTTAATAATGCTCAAAATTCCTGATTTTAACTTTTTAGATATAAATTCAATATTGTCTATTCCCTTTTTTTAAAATGCCACTTTTCTTAAAGCGTTACACTAAACTAAACAAAAAACACAGGAGAAGGAAAAAACACTCCGATTTGTTGTGACCCGCTCTAATCAGAAATTACCCAATCAGAGAGCGCTGCTGTTCCAGAGCCCCGCCCACCTTCCTTGATCACGAGTGAAGTTCGCGTGCGCCCTCTGGCCGCCTGGACCAATCAGGACGGGCCGCTGTGTGCAAAAACATTTTTTTGCAAAACTGAGGAAGTTTTTTTAATATTGCCATTTTCATCAAACTTTTCTAATTTGACTCTTCAAAATGTGCACAAAAAACTTAGATAAATGGACACAGGACAGACTAATGCAAGAATATATGACCAGCCTCACTTTCATGGTAACTAGAAAAGCTCCAGACACAGTTTAGGTTGAAGTGAGACTTCCTGTTTCTTCACCAGCTTTGTTCTGATGCTGTTTTCTGTCTGCTGAATCTGGTGGCCTAATATGTATGAACACATTACCTACTATTAGTATTAGTTTTATTAATTTTAAACAAAAAATAATAATTTGGAAAAGTTTTTTAAGCTTTTAAATTTTTGCAATTATAAGATATTGCATTTTGTCTTAAAAATACAACAATTTGCTCATAACTTTACAGTTTTTTGTATTTCTAATGATATCATTTGTTTATTAAAAGTATTTTTGTAGTCAATTTTTCTCTTACTTGAGTAAATTTTTGAATGGTAAATTTTTACTTTTATCTGAGTACAAATACTCTTACTTTAACACAGTTTTTGTTTACTTTATCTACAGCCTTCTTTCAGATGAGATGAAATTGGGAGAAAACCTGTTTCCTGCTTTCCCCTGTAAAACCTTCTGCTTTAATCACTTCCAGATAGAATGGACTACACCTGATTGTGGTAATTTCCAGGTACAGGTTAAAATTTCAGAGGAAGATTTAATGTAGCATTTGGGACCACTGACTTTTCACATTATAACTCCAAAATCTTTTTTTAGTTTATTTTTTCCTATTTGTAGCTTTTGTTTTGGTTAAAAAATTTTTTTAGTTGCACCACATTTCCAACAACTTTTATAACTTTTAACTGGAACAGGATTAGTTTGGGTTTGATATAATCACTTTATGGAAATTCAAATTTTCACATTTGAACCCAGCATTTTCCCTTAAAAAGACTTCTCTATTTGTTATTACAGAAGAGGAATCTTAAGAAAAATAACACTGACTTTAATAATAAAAATTAAGTCAGTATAATTTTATAATCTGTGAGGGAGAAAACACACAGATTTTCCCCACACAAATTTTTATTTTTCCCCAGAATTGTGAGAAAAAAGTCTGATTTCTTCAAGTCAAAATTCTGATTGTAATCTCAGAATTCTTACTTTTCTAAATTCTGAGTTTAATTCTCAGATTTAAGTTGGAATCGTAATCTTATGGTTGTAATCCTCCAAAGTATTTTTCACATTTCTTTTTCTATATGAAATTTCCACACATGTATACATTCATTCATTCTGTCAAGGCTCACGAGCTCTTAATCAGATTGCAACTTTCTTAATTTTGAGGGGAAAACACAATATTTTCAGATTTAATTTTTAATCCATATATAAAAGTGAGAATTTTTAGATTAAAATCAGAATTCTGAGATTAAAGTTAGAATTCTGATTTTCCCTTCTCATAATTTTGAGGAGAAAAATCACAAATTCTGAGATTACATTTTTAATTTGGAGATAAAAGTCATAACATTAAATTCTTCCTCAGAATTCTGAGATGAAAATCTAAATTTTCACATTAATCTCATAAATCTAGTTCTTTTTCTTTCTTAAAAATTATGAGATTAAATTGGTATTTTGACTTTTCTTCTCAGAAGTATGAGGAAAAAACAAAATCTGAGATTAAGTGTATAATTCTGAGATTAAAGTCAGAATTGTGACTTTTCTTCCTCAGAATTCTGAGATGAAAATGTGAATTTTGTGATTAAAGTCAGAATTATTTTTATTTTAGTGGCCGTAATCCTCTTCAGTATTTTTCCCATTTTTGTTTTCCTTGTGAAATTTCCACGCATTCATTCTGTTAATGCAAATTGAGCGATATCCATAGTCTCATAAAGAAAATGACATTTTAATTCTCAGAAATGTTCGATTTTGTCTCCAAACTCGTTGGAGTGACTCCTCTGCGGACCAACAGACGATCTTAGTGCTGCACACGAAAGGGAAAGGAAACGCCGACTTCTCCATTCCAAAATCCCCTCAGCCTCATCTTTTAGCACCAACGGCTTGTTTGATCGATTTGAAGCTTTGAGACGCTCTCTCCTTGGCTTCAGGGCTTCTTTCGGTCGCTTTTCGACTGAGTCTTTGCGCAGAGCCCGCTGTTGGCCTGGAGAAATCCATCACCGCTTGAGATTTGAGGCGCCAGATTTATTGAGCCCGAGTGCACAAAGTTGATAGTTAGCCACCTAGCTAACTGTTAGCTCGCAGTCCTATTTTGGTTCCAGCTTCGGGGGCGTCGTTTCGCGCTACATTTGGCTCCCGACAGCTAGCAGCTACACCTGAATGCTCTTTTTGGTGAGGTTTAGAGCTGCTGTCGGTAGAGAAGGCGCTCCATATTGGCTGCTCGCTGATAAGTCAGCGTAAAAAGCCCGGAAGGAAGCCAAAGTGAAGGCCCGAGTCCAGCAACACCAAGAGCCGCCTCCGTCAGTGTTTGTACCGCCGCGCAGTGAGAGTTGACAGGTGAGTGAGAAACGGCCTTTACCATCCCGTGGAGGTGGGAATGGATTGACATCCACGTTTTCTGTTATTATAACTAAATATTGATGTTATCTGTAACAGTTGAGGGGTCGGGAATTTCGCGGAATCACGCCATCTTTCCAGTTATAGTTAGCCGCGGTTGCTACTTTCTTAGCTCAGTTAACTTTACAGCAGTGCTTTTTAACAGCTGGGTTATGTTGGTGTTTAAACGGTCATATTCGGACCGAACCGACCTCTGATTAGGTCATTATAGTAGCTCCCCCCTCCACCTTCCGACCACAGGCCGGTCATGGCCGTGGCCTTTAGCCCGGGAGCTGCAGTGTTTCTCGGCTCAGAGTCTGCATTGCGTCTGTGGTGGAAGTTGCTGTGTTAACTTGGAAAGTTGATCCAAACAAACATGGCTGTTGTGTTGGGAGGCGTCATTATTTATAGCTGCATTTTCACTATTTCTACCCTAAAGGTGGATGCTTTATACTTTTTGTCTCGAAGTTTTATGTGTTTTTATTATTTTTTGAATATTTACAAAAATACAGCAGGTTGCATTATGCCAAACCTTTTGTTTTGCAAATCCAAGGGAATGGGTGGAAGTATAAGCTTATCTATATAACAAGTATTACATGTCTAGTACAAATTACAGCAGCAAGAACAATCTTTTTTTTAATTTGACTAAAAGCAAGAATCAACAACTAAAACACAAATAATAATAATAATAATAATATTTACGTTTGTGTGATAATTCAAAAAAAGTCAATAGCCAAATTATTTCAGACTTTAATGCTTCATACTAAAGTTATTATTTCTGGTAGATCTGAATTAGTAATTGTTAATTTTTGGCTTTGTAAAGAATTAGAACTGTCTGTAGTTTAACTATCAATGGATTTTAATAATTAAGGTTTTACAGATAGTTTAGGCCTGTCTCAATAAATAAATTAATCTCACAATAAATTAAAACAAACCCAATATCCATTTGCATGATTTATCTTTGTTTTTCTCTCTTTCTGCCAAAACCTGGATAACAAAAGTCTTCAGTCTGTTGATTTGGTCCCAACTAGCTGTTTTTTTGAAGGACAATTTTTGTTACAGAGACTTCATAATTCATTTTATTTGTTGTTTTGTTTATTTATTTTTGATATTTAAAATGTCTTCCAGCTCCAGTGTTAAATGTTTGTTAGAATCTAAAGTTTATTGATCTTTAAGAATGTGTTCTTGAAAATGATGTCAAACGAACAATATTATAATTTACCGCAATAACTTCTAATTTACAATTTATCATTCAAATTTGTTCTTGTGACAGGCCTATGGTAGTGTTGCTGAGAACCTCCAAAATTCCCTTGAGCCACGTCTTTTCTGTCAATGTTTGTCTTTTGGGTAAAAATTGCACAAAGTTTATATTGATCCACTTAAATTATATGTTTGTTTTGCCACATTCCAGCTGAATTTTTAACATTTTACCTGTCAGGATTTTTTAATTGTCTTTTTGACTGAATGTTTACCCATTCAAACAATTGAAGAACAATTTTAACCACCTTTTTGGGTTTTAGGTGATATTAAAGTAGAACTGGACCAGAAATTAAACTGGCGCTGATTAAAATGCCAAGCATGGCTGTAAAATAAGTTCTTAAAACGTTTACAAGCAGAATCAAGGAATCAGTCTGGAATGGGTGATATGGATTTGAAATCTTTTCACATATTATGTGAATATGGTTTTAGGGATTTCTAAAATATTTTAGATATTTTTGCTATCATGGAAACATTAGAAGAATAAGATGTGAAACTAAGATTTGTCTTCCTATTGCTCTTATTTTTAAGTAGAAAAGCAGTAATTTTTCCTAATTCTGCTGAAATTAAAGATGCTTTTCATTAAATGTCATTTATACTAATTATTTGTATTGGTAAAATCTAGAGTTGTTGCAAAACATTAACATAGTAACAAATTCATCAATATTCACAAAATATCACAATATAAGCTTTTGATATTTATAATTATTGATTTGTTTTATGCTTTAAATATCTGAAATACTGTTTTCACTTCACATCGATGTTTGAAACTCTGAAGCAGTTATGAGGCACAACCTGAAACTGACACTGCACATGTTAGTCAGCAAGTTGTTGCTAGGTAACCAAAGAGTGAGCGAGTTAGTTGATTCCACCAAACTAGCTTAGCCAGCCTTCCTCTGCCTACATCCCCCAGAATGCTGTGTATAGGAGTTCAGTGAATATTCCAAATATTGAATATTATATCACATGTATTATCTATTGATATTGATCACATGTTTATTGTAATATGTATAGTTATTGATTTGCTTGAATCGATTTAATGCAGATTACTTTGGGTTTAGGTCGTCATGATTTCTGACACTCCAGACTGTTTTAACTACTGAAAGATTCATTATTGGTTATTATTAATTTTTTAAGGGGAATCTTTAAAGGCAACTTTTTGTAGTTGAATTTTTGCATTTGAGTTTTTAGGGCAAATTTCTACATTTGAATTTTTTTCTTCTTTTTTTTGAATGAATTTTTAAAGGCAACTTTTTGTCAGTTAATTTTTTACTAAGCTTTGCAGTTGAGTTTTTAAAAGCCAATTTCTGCTAATGATTTTTGTCTTATTTTAATTTTAGGTGAAATTTTAAAGGCAAATATTTGTAGTTGCATTTCTGTATTTGAGTGTTTGAAGGCAATTTTCTGCAGGTGTTCTAGGCAAATCTTTCAAGGCATCTTTTGACTGTACACATTTTGATAGGCAACATTTAGAAAGTAAATTTTTTTTTGCCGAATTTTAAGTAAACAAAACAAAATTGATAAACATATTTGCAAAAGATTAAAATTCAGTGTTATAAATTAAATGGTTAAAAAGTCATCAGATTCTAATGAATCTACATATTTTCCATAACAATTAATTAATTAATTAATTAATTAATATGCTTATTTCCCGGAGTTTTTGTTTTTTATTATGGTGATTAAAAAAAGTTGTAACTTTTTTTCTACTGAAACTTAATGACAAATTTTGCCAAAGATCTTTCAGCTTGAACTAACTATAATCTTTGATAATTGTTTCTTTAATAAACAGTTTTTAATATCTTTTTTCTCTAGTTTTTCTCGTCTCGCATGCGGCTTCTGTGAAATCCAAACTCAGTTATCCTGCTGGAGAATCTCTGATTAATTTTTGCATATCAGATTTAATTCTTGATCTCAGTAAATTACTGTTCGCTCTTAAGAAGCCAATTAATTCTGTGTTCCAAGACTCTGAAACAGAACCACTTGTTTGCCTGTAAAAAAGTCAGACTGGAAACATACTTGGTGGACCACTGCGGCTTTTTGCGCCATATTTATTTCACAGAACCACGGGGTCATAAATTACTCCGTAAAATTACACAGAAGGAAAACAAAGGTGTGGAAAAAGGCGGGAGGGTGGAGGATGTTTTGGTTCAGGATTGTCTAGACAATGAGACTGACTCACTGCCTTCTGTTATGTTATTATTTTTAAGCTGGTTTGTCTTGGAAATCACTGCTTCAACATGTTTTTACTCAAATAAAAGTAAAAAGAAATTATTCAAGGGGAAATTATGTTTAACAAAAAGGCTTCTCAAGTACTTAGTAACTGATTATGATTCAATATTTTAAAATACCAGACTGAAAAATGTATGACTTTATGTGCAAATTATTGTACTTTAAAGACTAAAATGGAAAACGTATATAAATACACATAAATTGGTAACAAAATAATAAGTTCAGGCAGAAACTTGAGGTGATAAATTCAGAAATACTTTGTTGATCCCAAAGGAAAATGAAATGTTGTTGTAACTCATATTAAGTAAAATTCTTCAAAGAGTTATTATAGATGGTGATTGATGTGATTTTAAAAATTACAAAGAAATAATAATATAATAATTACTTAATTCTGAAATATAAAAAAAAATGCTTTTAATTCTACTGTTCAGGAATGTTTTGATCCTAAAGTGGTTATTTGTTTTAGTTTTTTTTTTCTGAGCTTCATTCATGTCTGTGGAATGACACACTGGCTGTGTATCATCGTCATTGTGTGGTTCAAAGGTCACCAGCTTTACAGCCATGCCATTCTCTCCCTGCTTTGTCTGCAAACACAATCAGAGCCCGTGTCACAGGCAGGCACCGATTGTTGGGCCGGATTATCAGCGCTTCACACACAGCTTCAGCACAACGGCAGAAAATACGTGTTTCCACCTCTCAGGAGTCGAGTTTTAAAAATGAGACTGTCAGCTTAGAGTGAGAAAACTAGAGAGATGCAAATAGTTACAGGGCCTATAAAAAGTATTCACCTCTTTTATTGATGTTACACATCAATCAAGAACAACAAAGTTATTTGTTTTTTAATAAAAAAAACCCCCCATTTAATATCAAAATGAAAACTGTTTTCTACCAAAATGCATTTTAAATAAAACTATAAATGATTACATAAATATTTAAAGTAACTGAGTTAATTCAACAGAGGTTCAGTCATGTGGTGTTAGTCGTCTCACAAGAGGCAAAAGATAAACCGAGTGCAGTGAGTCTGTCTGTAAAAACACCTGGTCCTTTTACTAATCAAATACATGCTCAGTGTTTGCCTTTTAATACAAAACATGAAGACGGCAAACAGAATGAGAAAGATATTTTTATTTTTTTATTATGTTTTGTGGAATTAAATGTCAATTGGTTTTGCAGCTCCACAAACAGAAATACCGTTTAAAAATAAAAGGTTCACCATGCTAATCATGTTAGATTCACCTCTGTTGGCCATATCTTTGTCTCTCCTTAAAGTAACTGCCGGCCACTGACCTTTGACCTGCTCCAGCCACCCACACGTCACAGCTGATATTTGCTAAACATCCGCGTTCAAAGCTAACGTGTTTTCGTCTCTGTCTGCTCCCTCTGAAGCTTACTTGGTGACACAGAGACTTCTCCCTGAGGAGCCAAGAAGCAGACGGCTCATGACTTCTGACCAGGACACGAAAGTTGTAGCTGAACCACAGGTGCAGCAAGTACAAGAGGCAAAAGAGAACTCTCATTTGGTGAGTTTTGTGTTTTTTCTTTTGCCATTTTTCAGTGTTTCTGTTTTGGTTTGCAGCAATGTAAGCAAAGTGGTGTGACTTTTGCCACCTCTGATGGCTCAAATTGTTGCTCTTTATCTAATAAGCCAACATGTGGCCTGACAATGGTATTGTGTTGAGGTATTGCTGGCTGATTTCCCACACTGATTGTGTTTTATGAAGAAGAAATTGTTGGTGAATGATAGGAAAACATCTCCTGTAACTAAAGAGCCACGACCTGCTTTTATTTTTCTCCTTTCGTGAGTTTAGGACAGGTTTCTAAGTGTTAATGAAACATTGTCTGTTTTTGTAAAGCAGAAATTTTTTTATTTTTATTTTTTCTGGTTTTTGCATCTTAATAAGAAGTTCTGATGAAAAGTGCACCATGTAAAATCCGCTGTCTGTTGGGTGGTGGGTGTGTCTGAGGGGCCCAGTGTGTTGATCCTCATGTAAATCCAGGTCTTTCATCACAGTGATGGAGGAGACGCCTCGGCCTGTTATTATTTCAGAAACCTTTCTTAGAAAGCGTTGCTTCAGGACCTGTGGATAGTTCATCACCCTGATCCAACAACACATGGCAGCAGCCATCAGTCACTTCCCTCACTTTGTTCCCAGATATTGAGGAAATGGCTTCCTCGGCTAGAAACACGCTTTACATGTTGAAGTGATTCATATTAACTGCCTCTGTAATGTGAGCTGCGACCTGTTTGTATTTTTGGAGATGAATGGTTTCATTGCAGGGATTAAACTCTGACCCAACTTCTCTCTTTATCCCCAGTTTTGAGTAAAATAATAATTATTACCATTGTAGGTAAACTATAGCATGTTGGTTAAATGTGGTACTTTATTAAAATTTGTTACATCAACACTCAAGCCCTTTGATAATGCAGAGGATTTTTATTTGTTAGAATATCTATTCCCATGAGGCTCGTTTGTAAGGTTAAAAATAACCTCTAAGCAATTCAGTTTTCATTAAGACCACATTTCTCAATTTTTTTCTTAATTAAGCTGATTTAATATTCTAATCTTAAGTGTCAACTTTATTACCTGTAGCAGAAAATCATTATAATAAACAGAAATGTGAGTATTTAAAATATACACTGTTAATATTATTATTAAAAATGTAATTTGTTGACATACATTTGACCCCACTAGCATTAATTTTGAGTAATTAATTGCACAGATTTTAATGCGCCCCAAATTTTAACTCAATCACTTTTTTACATAAAGAAGTTCCTGCCGGAACCAATGCATTCACTTGTTTCTGGTATGCCCGTAAATGTGACGCACAAGCGACATCCGCTAACTCTCAGTTCACTGGAGATTAATTTCTGCTTCAAAAATCCGCTCTGATTGGATGTTGGAAAAGACTATCTTTGTGTTCACCTTTTGCTAAAAGGAGTTAGCCGGTCATTGAAGCTATCCTAGCTTAAAATGGCATCTCAGTGCTAAACATGTAGCAACAGCTCAGACTCTAACGCTGATGCTAGCATCCGCTGTTTACATTTCTAAAGAAAGTCCATGAATGACCAGGAGTTCCTGAAACACAGGAAAACTGAACTATGTACCAATCTGATGGTTTATTAATCTAAATAATAGATTAAAAACTTTAAATATCTTTTTTGTTTGTTCTTTAGCTTATATGTCTATTTAGTCAATAATTTACTTGTAGAACAGTTTGTGCATTGAAAATGTTTATTTTGTCTATACTGTACTTTGATTAAAAAGCTATTAATTAATCACAGATTCTGCAATTAGCAAGATAAAAAAATCTGAGTCAAACCAACAATTAAATTATGATATGAATTTGGACTGACTTACATCTGTTTTCGAAACGAAAGATCGTTTTGGCTGTAAAATGAACTGCAAATGCAACATTGATTTAAAAAATACACATTTTAGTTTCAATTTAAAAAATCTGCTGCCTTCAGGTCTTATGATTGAATGTGTGATATCAACTTCACCAGTTTTTTCTAAAATCTCGTATCCAGAGTTGGAAAAATCAGTCTGATTTAAATTAGTTTTATAATAAACACAGCAGGTACTGTTTGTGTACACATTTTGAAGTAGCTGTGGTTGCTGATCTGCTCATATAGCTTCACAACAAAGATTATGTAACTTCAGGATGAGAAATCTTTCCAAAGAGAAACAGTGGCTCCTAGAGATAAGACTCTGCAGACCGTCTCCAAATTCAGGGAGCGGAACTGAAACCTAAACATCCAGAGGTCTTAAAGAATTGGAAAAAAAAACGCTCATGCCAAAGCGATGCAGACTGTGTTTTACTTTTCAACTCTTCCGCCTGGTGTCTCAAAAGTCTCCTGAAGGCATTCAAACAGCTTGCATGGCGTATTATTCCTCCATGGAGCTGCTTGGACCTGCAGGGTTGATTGATGGAAACACATGGTTGACTTCTGCAGTGACTGTTTGGGCTAAATGTGGCCACTGGGTGGGAAGCCCCAACAATGTATGACCAAATAGAGTTTATAGTCCAACAGTTGGTCTGATTTATGATTTTACCTTAGAGTGTGTTTTTGATCAGATGTTAAAGCTGCAGTATGCAACTTTTATAAAAATTGTTTTTGCATATTTGTTAAAACTGTCACCATGTTGTGGCAGTATATGATGATACATGTAATTGCACGATAAATGAAAACAAATACAATAATTTTCATTTGTATGACTTATCATTTTTCTCTATTTCTACAAAAAAACTGGATGACAAAAGTCTTCAGTCTGGTGCTTTTGAAGGACAATTTTGTTAGAAAGACTTCATAATTAATTTTATTTGTTGTTTTGTTTATGTATGTCGGATATTTAAAATGTCTTCCAGCTCCAGTCTTAAATCTTCATTAGAATTTAAAGTTTACTGATCTTTCAGAATGTGTTCTTGCATTATATTACTTGGAAATGGTCTGAAAACAAAAATTTTACTGCTTGCATTACAATAACTTCTGGGACAATATATTGTTCAGCAAAATTTGTTATTGTGACAGGCCTAGATACAGACAATCTGTCAAAAGATCAATCTCCATATCCTCTTTAAGCTGCTATTGCCGTCTGAAGAAATGCACAGTTCCCGACTAAAAACAACCAATCAGGGCCAGGAGGCGGGTCTTAGCGCTGTCAGTCATGTGTACTCTGCTTAATATGCTAATGGTGGAAAAACAACTTACAGCTACAGGATAATCGCTTATCTACTGTAATAAATGTCAGGCTACGCTAGCTGCAACAAGGGGAATGAGCAGCGCCACATGACGTTGTTATTGACAGCGCTAAGACCTGCCTCCTGGCTCTGATTGGTTGTTTTTAATTTGCTCGATTATCTTCCTGATATGAATAAATATGTAAAAACCCACACACATATATGAAAAAAATAAAATATATATATATATATATATATATATATTCTGCAGCTTTAAATGGGTTAAAATTTAGTGTGATGCCTTCAGGCATTGGAAGGTGCTTTTACCCTGTAAGCTGCAAAATTCGGAAAAGGAAAGATCACGATAAACTGGAAAACACATAAGAAACAGCGGAAATGGAAAGGGGGCAAACTGATGCCCTGATGGCGTCTGGTGGGGTAACGCTTCAGGCTGTAGGTCTCATTAAAGCTGCTGGTGGTGGAAAAGCAATCAGTGAACCAAATGACGGCTTCCAGCGTTTTTAGCATATTCAGTTTAGGGAGATCCAGCTCCACTGCAAACAGAGAGGAAAATCTTTCCATGTTGGGAATAAAGGGACATGCAGCAACTATTTCTACATCACAGAATCTGATTAAAATAGCTTAAACTAAATCATTATGGTAATTTTATTGATTTATCTCAAAAATGTTAAGCGTAGACCTCAATATGTGCACTATCTGAAAGTAGTTTTCGCAACTTTTAGCATTTCCTGCCATTAGTTTCATATCCGTCTGCATTTTAAGCAGCTAAAATCTGTTCTTCCAGGCCAAACGAACCTGACTGCCCATATGTTGAGCACATATGTGTTCAAAATGCATTGGATATTGACCTATTTTATAGCAGCAAATGTTCAAGTCAAGGCATTTATAATTCAGATCAGACATGAAGAAAGGCTAAGACTGTAGTGAGTCTGTTAGAAAAGAGAGCACCAGTTTGTTTGTTTTTTCACCAGTAGATAACATGGAGAACATTGTTAGATTAACACAGTTATTATCCAAGAAGTGGTCATCAGGTTAATTTTAGTTTGACGGATGGTAGAAATGGTCTTAATGGAAGAATTTTTAATCCTGATTGTCCGTCTGAGGAAAAGCTTTTTCTTTATTTCAAAACTTAAAATTAGAAGAAGAAAAAAAAGCCACGTTTCTTTCTTTCCAAGTGTGATTTTACAAAACAGTATAACTTCTTTTTTTATTTGTACATCACAACTAAACTAACATAACTGGGAGAAAAGAAAAAATGCAATAAAATAAAAAAATCAAGTGTTTGGACTCAAACACACATCCTCTCTTTTTATTCCAGCCGTTTGTGCAGCAGCTGCAGAAAGATAAAACAGTCCCACAATAAGATGCTGCTACCACCGTGGTTGATGGTGGTATTAGAAATGCATTAAAATATGCAAATAGACAAATACATTAGTAATACATTGATAAATTAAATAAATTAATAATTTTTAATTGTGTAAAATATACTGAATTAATTATTGGATATCAATAGGAGCTAAATTATTATAACACTTCAGGAGTTCTGGGTAGAAAACATTTGCAAAGTTGTTTTTCTGCAAACTTTGATTTCTTTACAGTTTTGGCTTAATTACTGCTCTATGTTGGTCTTTAAACAAATTGCCTATTTTTGAGTCTATATTTTCTAGTTGGTTACTAAATTAGCTGATGATTATTTGAAAAGTAACGATTAATCCAATTTATCTTTTCAGCCGTAGTTGACTGTTTTCACTCTGATTCCATAAGATGTTTGTCGTAGTATTGTATGCAATAAAAATAACTACCCTGGTGTTTCTCAGTTCATACCGAGCCTCTGATTGCTCCTGATGTTTGCACACCAGCAGATTAGTCCAGATTCAGCTGTTTGCAGACGCTGCTCTGCTCTTGGCGGTGCTTCATCAGCTGCTCTGGGATGACACCGGCAGTAACTCGCCTCTGAATCACTCCAACAAAATCAGAACCGTCTCTCTCTCTGAGCTAACCTTTTCACCCTCGTCGAGGAATAGGAACATTTAAAATCTCTAAAGGTCAAGCAATGCCTGGTTTCAAAAGCTCCCCCCCAAAAAAGCACATCCGGTGATGTCAGTGGGGGGTTACTATGGCAGCCGACTCGGACAGGAGCTGAAGCTTTAGCACAGCCTGCTGTGTGTGCGTCTGCCTGGCCTGGATCTGCCGTTGCAGCTTCCAGTTGGACTCGTCTGTCTTTCTATGAATCTGTTTCTTGCTTTGACTTGTTACTCCTCCTGTAAGAGGAAACAGGTTTCACTGTGTTTTTGTTCTACTCCCAGCAGCTAATTAGTGGAGTTAGTCCATTAAAAGACTCATGAGGGTTGAGCTTTAGCGTACGCAAAGGCTTCAGGTGAGCGTCTCAAAGCCCCATGGACGTCTCCGCTGTTTTCCCAGAGAATGACTCAGTGCAACGGTGACAAAAACAAAAGCAGACACGGATGCTGAACAGGAGGAGGCAGCCACTCAGCTTGTGCAACGTCAGCCTTGCCCACCAGGGCAGCAGAGCCTCTCTGCTGTCATCAGATTTGTTGAATCGACGGAGAAGCTCAGAGGAGACGGACTCAGAGGAGTCCGGCTAAAACTCGAAATCACACGGGGATGATCGGAGGTCTCATTCTGCCTGCATGTGGGAGTGTTTTAACTGAGTTATAATCATGGATTGGATGGAGTGGAGCATTTTACCACCTTCCGCAGGAAGCTTCTGGCCTCCAGTGCCTGAGGAGTTAAATGATGCGCTGGCTCTCACCACAGCTCTGGGTTATGGTCTGTTTGCCTGCGAGGCGTGCAGGCTGAACTACTCCTTTAATCCTGTGAGTATTTTCAGTGGGTTCGGGCCACCAAGACCCTCAGAAATACTTTCATTTCCACTTGTAATGTAAAAAAGTGAATGGTTTCTAACAATATAGAAGTTCTTCACTCATTTCGAACCTAAATACAACTTTAAAACAGCATTTAGGTTTCTAAGTCAGTATAATATTTCTATTAATTTCCGTGATAAAAAGGAGGGAAAAGAGTAGTTCAGGACCGAAAAAGAAGTTGCAGAAGAGTGTGTCTATTCACCTGAAATATGGAACAAACTTCATTAAAACTGCAAAACAGCTAAAACACTGAGTTAGGCCACCAGTTAACAGAGTTAGCTTATGAAATTGAGATTAAAAACCCTTCTGTTCAGAGTTGCGTTTGAACCATAACAACTGAAAATTGAATAACATATTTCATGTGTATCGAGGATTTTAACGATGGCACTTCACAAAATGTAATGTCTGCTACTGATTTTCACAGTTGACTATATCATGTATTCACAATGATTTTGTTTTCATGATGTAAAACACTTTGAACTGCCTTGTTGCTGAAATATGCTACACAAATAAAATTGATTGATTGATGAAGAAAAAGAAATGTCAAACTCGGGTATCCTCCCATGACAAAGTAGGAATAGCAAAAAGTCTCTCTTGAATTTAAGATCCTGAAGTGAAAATCTATATTGAAATTCATCCTGTGAGGAGGAGGAAATAAATGGAATAGAATAAATAACTGGAGCTTGGAGCAATCTGTCTGCTTGTAATTAACTCCAGGTGACAAAAACTGATTTGACACGGCAAAAGTCTGACGACATAGTAATTTCTGCTCCAGTTCTGCCCAATATTATTACTGGGCCTGCATCAATATGAAAATTTGGGCCAACATTGATATCCGATATTAAGACCGATATCCGATATTAGGCCTGTCACGATAACAAATTATGCTCAACAATATATAGTTCCAGAAATTATTGCGATAACAGTTAAAATTGTTGTTTTGAAACCATTTTCAAGTATATAAAATAATAATAATGTAAATACAATCTCTCCAAATCAATGAACCTTAATATCTTAAAAACCTTCAACACTGGAGCTGTTCTTGCTGATGTATCGTGCATCTCTAATTGTTTCTCTGAACATTAACATTAAGAGTTAATGTTCAGAAATAAACGTCTTTTACTTCTTCTTACAACATTTCACTAGAATACTTTATATTTGACTTGCAGCGATTGTGCAAGTCTCACATTTATCCACATAATCTGAGTTTTACTTGTGAGAATTAGGCGTACATCCCTCTGCTGGTTTGGAGCGGATCAATCAGGCTACGCAGATGTTGGCGCTGCATAAACAGGAAGTCCCATTTAGCCTTCACCTTTAACTTCTTGGAAAAACCAAAAACCACTGCACACATTTTTTTTTTCAAAACTAAGGAAGTTATTTTGAATTTTGCTCGAACCCAGCTGCCTCTGGTTCTGTGGTCTTTCATTCTGGTCTGGTAACGCGTGCGTGGGTCAGTCTCTGCAGGTAGAGTGATGGGTTAAATTTCCTCTGAATCAAGAGTTACAGCTCCTTGATCAGTTTTTATGTTTCTTTTCTCTGTTGGATTATTTGTCACTAAACAGTCGTGGAAAAATTGCCCGTGCCGGTGAACGATATATCACTCCATGATGCCTCCCTGTCTCCGATTTATGTTTTATTCACTATTGGTTGCTGACAGTAAAACCCTGAATTAAGCTGGAATGTATTTAAAATAAACATTAATGGCAATAGTGTGAAGTATTTAGGTACTATATAAATGTCTGTCACGATGTTTGTTTCCTTCTTCATTTGTAGAGAAAATAGGTGAAAGTATTGTGAATGAAGTAGGCCTGAAATAATTGTGATGAATCTATTGTTACAATAATCATTAACTAATTTAGCTCTCCATTGGTTAATTGTTAACTGGAGTACACGCTAAAACATGCTACTTTCTGAAAGAACAACAGCAGGTAAACCAAAACTGTACAAAAAATATATACATTTAGCATTTAAGATAAAAACTCACCTTTTCTGAAAATATTTTCTACCCAGAACCCCTCAGGTGGCAGTTTTAGGTTCATTCAGTTCAAAAAAACTTCTATGAAGCACCTTTTAATATCCTGTTATTGATAAGTTAAAACAAAAAATAATCAACAGATCAGCCCTACACTGTATTGATGTGAAGTCAGTCAGAAAGGGTTGAGCTTTTCACATGATGGCCTCAGGATGCCTTATGTTGTTGGTTTTTAATTTTTGGTTCTTTGGATGAGCTCTATTGAAACAAATTTCATTATTCTTCTTTGCGATGACAATAAAGTCTGATTCTGATGTTTGGATTTTTTTCTTATTTGCAGATGCATCCTTTGCTATAAATGACCAAGTGTCCCTAGTGGGATGCTGTTATTGCATTAGGCAATGCAATGTTTATTTTCTTAATTGTTTATTATCCTATTTTGAATTTTGAATTAGAATGGCTTAAGTGCTTAAATGAAAAATTATCAGAATGTGCCATTTTTTGATTCGATCACTTGTCAGAATAATTTGATTACTAAAATAATCGTCAGTTGCAGCGTTAGAATGCAGATTTTCCCGTTTCAGCCAGCAGCTCTGTTTGTGCGTCTGTGGTTTGAGGTTCCCTCTGCTCTTGTGCAATTTCCTTTATATTGTGGGAGGGTTTTTCCTTTTAATTTTATTTCCAAATCTGAGCTTTCCTGAGTGCCTTACATCAGTTTTATTGTTAATTTCAGAAACAATCTTCAGTGGTCACATTTCCATTAAGCAGAATGAGAACTAGAGTAGGCAAACCACAGATCTATGTTGCTTCAGCAGAAACCTTGGCTTCTCTGACCGGACTGTGTTGTTGTTTTTCTCCCAGGAATCAGCCAAGGTTTCAGACCTCAACCCCAATGCGAAAGCATGGGCCAACCACATGCTTAGCCTGGACACCAGCGGGACTGCTGACACCACCACTGCTGCCCTGCAGCCATGGAAGGAAGGCTGCGATAGTTCGGCCGACCCCGGCCCAGAAGGTCAGTCGTCCGTTTGGGACACACACATGCAGACCACTTCTAATCTTACAATCAACTCTTTTAGCTACCATGATATGGAAGACCAAAACTGACATAATTAAAAATAAAACCTTAAATGCATATTTAAAGAAAAGGACAAACAAAATATATACGCAAAGGGATAGAAAATACCCAAATTCCTGTAAAATAGAATTGAAATATCCTTTATTGTTCCACACTGAGGAAATTCACTTCATACAAAACATCCAAAAGTGTTAAAAAATATATAAAAATAGAGCATTTGTCAGAAATAGAAACATCATACTCGCGATCCAAGGGATGTACAACTCATTAGGATTAGGCCTGTTTCAATAAGCAATAAATCAATTGCATGAGAAATGAAAACAAACTCAATAGTTTCTATTTGCATGATTTATCGTTTTTCTCTTTTCTTTCTTTCTACTAAAAACTGGATGACAAAACTCTTCAGTTTGGTGCTTTAGTCTCGTCTAGCCCTTTTTTTGAAGAACAATTTTGTACACACAAACTTCATAGTTAAGTTTATTTCTTGTTTTGTTTATTTAAAGTTTATTGATCTTTGAGAATATCATTGACATTATAATAATTGAAAATGTTCTCAAAACAGCATTCATTTTATTTTTTATCGTGATGACTTCTAGGACTATTTATCGACCAGCAAAATATGTTATCATGACAGATCTAAATAGGACTTCCTTTCATTTTTTTTATGTACTCAATGTGGATATGTTTTGAACATTAAAAAGTTAACAGACTGTTTACAATGCAGTACATCAGTGCAGTGCAGACAAACAGATGCGTAATAACGACAAAAATGTGATTTAAAAACTAGCAAAAAGACAGTAAATTGTTCAAATACCAGCTACCACCTTTGAGTTTGTTGGTAGCAGTGATGGTTACAAAGTTTGATAACCGCTGGGAGGAAGGATCTGCGTTAACGCTGCTTTGTGCACAAAGGATGCAACAGTCTGTCACTGAAAAAGCTCTTCAGTTCAGCAGTCTAAAATGTTTTTGAAGCAAATTTACAGCAATAGCTTCAGATTGGTTAGGAAATGAAACAAGCTAAACCATTTATGGCAGAATCTTATAGCTGAACACAAACAGGCTAAAATTTCTGATGAGTAAAAAAAACAAACAAAAAAAAACCTCCTTCATGTTTATTAAAGACTTTTCCTTCAGGCTGATTCCTTGGAGCTATTTTTAGGTCTCAATTGGAGGCATTTGAACAGTTGTGTCACTGAACACTGAGGGCGATTCTTTTAATCTTGAAACTCTGACGTCTCATTTGCATGTGGGTATTAAAGCTACACTATCAGCTCATTCACAACAAGTTATTTTTACTCTCCTGTTTGCCACATGTCACATTTTTCATGAGTGAAACACGTCTTTAATCATTCATACCCAATTTAATATGATGCATTAATATATTCTAGCCACTGTTCCCTGAATGTAACTGATTAACATCCGACGCAGAAACAACATGGATATGGGTCAGAAACCGAAAGCATCAATTAGCTCTGCTCCACTTCATTTTATACAAACAAGGATATTTTATGGAAAATTTAATCCAACTGACAGTGTATTTGTGATTGTTTGCTTCTTTAAAAAACTCAGAAAGTACAATAATAGCTGTTCATGAACCTTTGTATTGGAGATTTAGTTTCAAAAAGGAACTAAAGAGTAAATTTAAAGAACTGAAGTAAGTCTGAACCACATCTTGATATCACAGCTTTGCCACCAATATAAAGCAAGCTGAAGTCATTGTTTCCATGTTTCCCAGCTTCTGCCTGTTTACTTATTGACTTGTTTTTGTGGCTGTGTTAAAAATCACACATTTAAATAATTTTCTTCAGTTTACAGAATAAAGTTTCTGCATGTTTTTAGCGTAAATGCTGCACTTTTATGGGCTATAAAAGCATGAGCAGTGATTTACCTTTAATGGCTGAACTGCTGCTGCAGAGCAGGTAATTGCAGGTTTATTACCTGTAAAAACCAGTATGTTGTTTGGAAGCACAGTGCATTTACCTCAGCCATTACCTGCCAATCAAATGATGTGGGTGGCACTTTAATGCCAGGATTGATTTTTGTTTGTGAAGGGCTGCTTTTGCTGCTGTGTGGCGGATGACGTTTGAGATGGCTTGCGATGTTTTTATGTATTAGAATTGAATAGAAATATGTTTATTGTCAGCAAAGTGACAGCCAAGTACAGGCGCTTAGATTTACACAAAAATAAAAATATAAAACATGGAACTAAGAATAACCTACCGTACAGGAAGGGCAAATTGACTGCATTAGAAAATATTGTGCAGTTATTAAAAGTAGCATTTTCAGAGTCTAAAAAACGTGGAACTGAGTAGCATAATTAAAAATGTAACACATGATCTTGTATATTTGTGCATGAAAACAACAGATTATTTACGAGAAGTGAAACAGCACTACTTGTAAGTGGAATGTTGTTTGAAATGTTTGAAATGCGGAAAAACTGCAAATACAAGCAGGGATTTAAACATTTATTGAGTTTGTTGGGAGTATTGTTGGTTTTAGAGTCTTAGCAGCTGCTGTGAGGAAGGATTTATGATTTACGCTATTTTGTGCACGTAGGATGCCAGCAGATCGAGACTGAAGGAGCTCATGTATGGGGTTGGAGACTCATTAATTATTAACAGGCAGTGTTTCATTATTTTATAGATTATTTTTCATATACACTTTAAAAGTGAAGAGATCTAGATTGAATCCTTCTATTCTCATTAATATGTTTTGGTATCCCAAACTGTTCTAAAACAGAAATGGGAAAAAGATTATGTTGCCTATTTGTGAAACGTCTAGAAAATAAGATTGTTGAAAATTAAACTACCCAGAAAATGTTTGTTGGAACAATCATAAAAATATATTTTTTTCTTTTCTAAGTGCTGGTCCTAGACGATATGCTTTTGGTACCAAGTTAATTGCCCATTACCTTAGGTTTCAAAACCAGATTTCTTATCCCAAATTAGCTGCCTTTTAGTCCTTGACTGTTTTATTTAAGATCTCTGCAGAGGGAGAATAAGTTAGAGCTGGACAATGTGGCTGAAAATCTATCACAATATAAGTGTTTCATATTGGTCAATATCAATGATTATTGAATAATTTTTTGTTTTAAATATTTAAAATACTGCCAAACTAGTGGCTTGACATTTTCTATTCTTATTCCACTCTGTTTTTTATTGTTTTTAAGCAGTTAACCTTAAACTGCTGCTGCGCTAGTTACTCAACAGGTTGTTGCTAGGCAACCGAAGAGTGAGAGAGCTAATTGAAGCCACTAGTCACTCTAGTTTAGAGGTAGAGTGACTGAAGTATTTCCTCTGCCTACATCTCCCAGAATGCTGTGCAGTTCTGGATCGGAGTTCAATGAAATCATTGAATAATCTATCAGATGTATTATGTGTTGATTGATCACGTCTCTTGCCTTGTATATTGTTATTGAGTTATTGTCCAGCTCTACAATGCGTTTAAAGAAGTGTATTAAAGTGAATTCAGTGTATGTTTTATAGACTGATAATGGAGTTTTAAGGGAATTGATGGTTAATAGTAACAAATATTTTTCTGTATTTCACCTGTTCAGAACCGATCAAGGGAAATCTTCTCTTCATCTCTTAATTTGTTTATCTTACTCATGTATTATTTGTTCTCATGTTATGTAATTTTTCATCTTTTTATTTAATTTTTTAGGCAAAGGTTAGACCAATTAGCTTATGTGCCAGAAGCTGATGGAGCTCAGATGCAAACAGGCTGGTGATGAATCGTTATCTTATTGCCTGTGTTGTCAATAATTGCTGCCCTTGTTGATTGCCAGGCTTTGAAGCCAGTGAGGACAAAGCTTACAAGGAGCCTGAGCTAGCTGACCCAGATGAGCCTCCACCAGAACCAGTAATGCTGGCAGAGCCGGCCCCGGTTGCCACCGTCACACTGGAGGGCTCCGAGCCCGCCTACCCAGGGTACCCCGACCCTGGGCAGCCTGGGCACACAGGTGGGCTGGCTAGTGACTGGGCGGTTTGTGGGCTTTCACAGATTACTTTACATAGAACCAGTTTGGAGTTAAAACCAGCAGGTGAGCTCCCTGGGAATGTGTGTTTATTATTGTGAGGATTTAAGAGGTAATTATGCAGGGAAACGACCCGGGTTGTTGACGTGGACTCGGCCCGCTTTGCTCCGTCAGATAAATCATGAAGTAATTAGAGGTGAATCACCTGTTCAGCCGTACCTGCAGTATAGTTTTAATTCTGGGAATGTGATGGCTTCATCCAAGTGGAGCTCATCCTCCACTGGTTTCATTTTCTGAGGAGGCAAGTGGCCACTTTAAAAGGTTTTAATTCACAGCAGCATTAAAATTTGATGATCTGCTCCAGCAAGGATCTGCCACCAGACTTTTATCTCTAAGTGCTCTCTGTTTGAAATAAACACAACAGTAACAGAGCCAAAAATGTTCTGCAGGTCACTTCGGGCGTTGATTGACAACAGATTCAAACTTTAAGCTAACTTAACTGAAATGAAGAAACTGATTATATGTTTCCTTTACGGCTGTATAGGCTTATAAAGGCAACAATAGGGAAGATTTTGCCAATTTCTTTTTGTTTATTTCTGCATTAAATATTCATTGTTCTATTTTTCCTCCATTTATCTCACTTTTTGTTCAGTTTGTTTGTTTTGCACCAAGTTTTTAAAGATGTGTTTTTTATTTCTTGCTATTAAAATATTTTTTCTTTCCTGTCTTATCAACAGGCAGTGATTCTCCGCCTGACAACACCCAGGAGGGCTTAAGAGAGAACCTGAAGAAGACCCTGGAGTTCTGCTTGTCCCGGTGAGTCCAACTTCTTCTCCATAAACTACTTTTGATTCTTGACAGGTTATATAAACTGGGTTTCTGTGCATCCTTAACTAAGATCTTAAAGTGTCTTTAATTCATTTAAAAAAATGTAAGTTGGCCTAAATAAGTTAATGACAGGTCTTAAATATTGTTATAGCAGGACTATTTACTCTTGTATATTCTGTGTAGTTTATTTTTCTTGGGGCTACCCGTAACTAGCTGCTAATATACCCTTACTAGCTTGCAAAGTAGCTTTTTGCATCTATCCTGGGTAAGTGTAAATTCAAACAAGTTCCTATTTTATTGTAAACCTTCTAGTAAAATCCTAGTTAAAACTCAGTTCAGTCAAGTTCAGTTTATTGGGCCAATTTGTAAAGTTTTCTATCAGAAGAAGCCAAGCAATTATTCCTCTTGATCATGCAGTGGAAAGGAATAATCCCATTTTAGAATGAGGAAACTTCCAGCACAGCTTGGATTTAGAGTAGAGATGTCTGTGCATCCTTAAAAAGTCTTAAATTAGCATATCTAAAACCACTGCCTTAAAAAGTCTTGCATTCATTAAAAAAAAACAATCGGTTGGCCTTGAATATGTTAATCTGAGGTCTTAAATTTTGTTGTAGCAGGACTATTTAATCTCGTATGATACTATGTAGTGTTATTTCTTGTTGACCTTTACTGCTATGCAAAACTTTAAGTATGAGTTCGCTGCGTTCTGTGACTCAAGGTGGTTTAGTCTACCTGTAAGTAGCTGCTAATATATCCTTAGTAGCTATTTAGCTAGCTATTTATCTAGTAAGATATTAGCTTTTATTGTCCATTACGTGAAAATTTATCAGCAGTTTGCTTACTTCTGTTGCCAACCCATACGATTTGAGATTTTTGTTTGTGCATTACTGTCTTGATGAAAGTCTTAAATACCATTCATAACAGTCTTAAAAAGACTTAATTTTGAGATGATGAAACCATGGAATAAGTGATCACTTGCCATGACTTCCTATTGTTAGAAGAAAACACACAGGCATGTTAGCAGCATTAGCTCTATAAGTTATAAATCTGGCCGTGTACCAAACTGGTGAAGTCAGAAATGGGGTTTATGGGCTCTGTGGAAAGTTCTGCTTTAAGGGAAACTGTATGCTGCGTTGACCCACTTAAAATCTGTGACAGGTGATAATAAAACCCAACAGGAAGATGAGAGACGGTGAGCTCATGTTGTTACTCTAATGTTAAATCTTATGGATTCTACTGTTTATTGGTTAAATGCATCCAGTTAGACCATAACTAGTGTTAGAGCTAGTAAGTATTTAGTTGGCCTCTTCAGCCCCTGGTGAAAGGCATTCTTTCTCTTTGGCCAATCTAACAGTTGATGCTCAGATAGCATCAATTTATTGGTACCAGAGCTCGTGGTTGAATCAGAAAGAAGCGTTGCTAAGCTAACTTTAGCACCAGTTTACCACTGGCCCCCATCTGGTAGAAAATATCTATTGGTCAACATCAAGATTGATGCAGACATTACATATGTGTTCATAAAACTTATATTCCTCTGAGTCTTCCAGTATATTGGCAGCCTCCATCAGCAGCTCAGTTGTGTGAAGATATGTTTTGATCAGGTGTTAGGCATAATTAATAGGGCAGGAACTTTAATTTGGATTAATTAATTACTTAGATTTTAATGTATTACAAACTTTACTGCAATTCTTATTTATTTATTTTAAATATATATATGTATGAATGTATGTATGTACAAATGTTCTGTCTGGAACCTTTCTATTTCAGTGTTTCTGGTACGCTCATAAATCTGACGCACATGCAACACCTGCTAACATCAGTGAACAGCAAAGCCATCTCTTTTGGTCCACTTGAGGTTAATATGTAATTGGAAAAACAATAAGATTGTTTTTCCAATAAATATTGTTTTCATAAAAGGAATTGGCCGATCAGCGAAGCTATTCAACCCTAAAACAGCATTTTAATGCTCAACATGTTGCAGCTAACGTCAGGGTCCACAGCCCACATTTCTAAAACAGGTGCATAAAAAAACTGGAAAGCTGAATGGATAGAATAGCACTGATGGTTGAATAACAGATTAAAACAATAAGTATCTTTGTTGTTGAGCTCAAATGTCTATTTATGCAATAATTTAGCAACAAAAACGGTTTTTGAATTGAAAATGTTGATTATTTTGTTTGAAGTTTGATTAAAATATGATTAATTAATCACACACCCTGCTAATAATTAAAAGTGTAATTAATTTGGTTAATCTTCCTAATTTAAAACATCTATTTTTCCTCACTATCCACACAAACTGATCACTGAATGTCGTCCACTTGTTTTCCTGTTGGAGCGTTGACACTGAGCCGGTAGCTGTGGATGATTCATGAACCTCGAGAACAGCAGCTTTTGTTGTCCACAGCGGGATCCCGTCGGTTTCTTTCCTTCTTGTGAAACTCTGTGGATTCGTGTTGCCAGCACCACAGCACAACTGCATTCCGACACAGCAGTGTTTTTCCCGTGGCGGTTAAGCCTCCGGGGCCCTCTGTAGTCTGCGAGATGTAAAGGTTATCAGCTGCTTGTGGCCTCCAGGGAGTACATCTGCTGGCAGCTCACAATACGTGTCGCCTGGCCGGCTGCATGCATCAACACAAACAGAAACCCAGAAAACAGAAGCGGATCTACGCCACTGTCTGCGTTAGACTGTTTACCTCTACCTCCATTCAGAAACTCCACACTGAAGCTTAATCAAGGTGATTTAAGTCAGTGTCACTACAGACTTTTCTGCAAATTTGATGGAAGATTTAGAATGAAACAAATGAGAATGTTCTCAAGGGTTAAAAGTAACTTAAAATACCATCTGTACTAATACCATACCATTGCCTGAATAACAGCTGAATATTCTGTCTCGACAGACTTAATCTTTTATCTTTTTATCTTTGCTTGGCCAGGAAATTACCATCCAATTTCCTGGATGGTAAATTGCCCCATTAATTATTGCAATAAGTGATAATGTTCAAGTAATATATTGATAATGGCATAATGATGCAAGTTTTCCTCTCTCAAAGACCAGTAAACGTTTATTTTGTAAGGAAAACTTAACAATGGAACTGCAAGATATTTTAAGTATCCAAAATTTAAACACAACCAAAAACGATAAATAAAAACCACACACAACTAAAGCTATAAATATAATGCAATATGAAGTCTATGTAAACAAAATTACCCTTCAAAAGATATGAATTAGAATGGAAATGATTGAGCTCATTTTAATTTATAATTTTATTGTTTATTGCAACAATCTTAATCTTTGCATTAATTAATATTTATTCAAATTTATTTATCTGAAAATCTCAGATAAATAACCAGGTGAATCTTCTATTAAACATTTTCCATTAATAGTTTTACTCCAAAAAGACAGGAAAATTATTGTGCATGTTTTAAATTAAAACTATCAGAACTAATAAAGGTTTGTTAGAGAATCAAAGTTACTCTAAATGGTGATGGCTGTTGGCAGGAAAGGTCTTCTGTAGCAGTCTGTGTTACAGTGAATTTGAAGAAACTTCTGACTGAAGTTACTCTGTTTTCCCAAGACAATATCATGAAGAGGATGGTTAGGGTTGTCCATAATTTTCTGTATTTTATGAATAAAATAAAACGATAAAATGAATTAAAAGAAAAATAAAAGAATAAAAAATAATAAAACAAAAGAAATATTCTTTGCATCATCAGGTTCCACATTCTCTAATCTAAGAAGGTTGAAAAAAACTTCTTATCTCTTGTGGACACAGCAGCCGAACGCGACACAAATCTGCCTTTTCCCCCCAAATGTGCGACACATCCGATTGTTTGAACGGACCAATTACCGTAATTTCCGGACTATTAGCCACGGTTTTTGTCTCGCGCTTTCAACCCTGCGGCTTATACGATGATGCGGCTTATTAATGCATTTTTTTTCTAACGGCCGCTAGGGGGCGCTCGAGCAGAAAAGGTAAGAGTGAGACAAGTGGAATATATGTGTCGAGGAAGATGCAAGTTAATGTAACTTAACACGTCTCAGTGCACAGGAGGAAGATGAAGACGGCTCTCAGTGACTTTTACTGGTATGTTTTTTTTAACCAGCCCTGTTAGTGCTGTGCTACCGTATTGCTGCTGTGTTACTGCTGCGTCACAGGTTCTGTTTGGAAAAAAAAGCTAAGGTATATTATTAAAACTTTGAAAACTCTTTCTGTGTACCGTCTGTATGTAGGCACATGCGGCTTATAGACAGGTGCGGCTTATGTATGTACTAAATGGTTTTTCCTTTAAAAATGTACTGGGTGAGGCTTACAATCAGGTGCACTCTATAGTCTGGAAATTACGGTAGTTTGATTTATCTGCTCAGATTTCCTTGAACTGAACTTTTTACTTTTTAATTACCGTACTTTCCGCACTATAAGGTGCACCTACAGACCTTAAATTTTCTCAAAAGCCGACAGTGCGCCTTATATATGGACCCAATATTGAGCCACAACAGGTCTCGCAACTACGGTAAGCAGCCGCCGACTTCATTTTCCCCCGTAGAAGAAGAAGCGCGCTGTGAATACTGGGCTCATTAAGAGAATTTGAGGTATATATATATTAGGATTGAATAGATGGCAGTAGTGCAAGAAATAATGGATGCAAGCTGCCTCTAAAATCTAAAGAAGAAGAAGCGCGTGGTGCATGCTGGGATATGTGACTGCGCGAAGCCTGCCGTTTCATTTCCATTTGTGTGTTTGTGTAAAGACCCCAAAATGGCTCCTATTAAGAGACACGCTTACGACGCAGAGTTTAAACTCAAGGCGATCAGTTACGCACTAGAACATGGGCATACAGCAGCAGCGAGAGAATTTAACATTAACAAATCAATGGTGCGGAAGTGGAGGAAGCATAAAGACGCAGGTCATCTGTTTAGTCTTTGGAAGACTAAACAGAGTTTCCGAGGGAACAAAGCGAGACGACTACAGTTGGAGGACAAACTCGAACAGAGGGTTGTTGAACAGAGAGCAGCAAGTAGAAGTGTCAGCACAATCACTATTCGAATGAAGGCAAGAGCGCTAGCACACGAACTAGGTGTCACCATAAACTGTGTCACGAAAATACCATGTCACTGACTTTACCTCGGGGAAAATAATAAAACAGCTATTTATTCATATTGCGAGTGAACGGAGTTGTCAGAACGCTGGTTTGTAATTTATTAATAAAGTTTGACTGACCTATCTGACTGTTTTGTTGACATTCCCTATAGCACAGCTCCATCTAATGGGTGCATAACGTAACTCCAGCCTCTACTGTAGCGTCTATTCTATGTGCCTTATAATGCGGTGCGCCTTATATATGAAAAAGTTTTAAAATAGGCCATTTATTGAAGGTGCGCCTTATAATCCGGTGTGCCTTATAGTGCGGAAAATACTGTAAAAGTAGCAGGAATAAAATCAAACAAATACAGTGACATGATAATTATTATAATTAAATTCTTGGCAACACCTGATCAGTTTATGATGGACACTAAAGTAAATTTCAGACAAGTTCAGTCATTAACAGTAAAAGGAAAAATTATAAATAATCTCATTAAGAAAGTACAATTTAAATAATATTCATTTAAAAATTGTTAAAATTTTTTAATTTAAGAGCATATTCTACCATATATATATATATATAGTTTGGTACTGTTACATGCCGGCAGGCTGTTTGTTTCTCTTTCCCCTCCCCCTTTGTCTCTTCACAGGTATTAGGGAAAGCTGGTGTCAATTTCCCTTGATTGGTCCTTCTCAACCGTGGGCCAATCAGCCGCCAGGGGGGCTTTATTTAAGCAGCCAGCTGGGAGAGCAGGAAGAAACTGGCTTTGTTACCTGACGCATGTCTTGTTGCTCTTTGTGTGAAGGTTGT